>JADGIL010012780.1:10325-41919 GCA_020352625.1 Cactoblastis cactorum | reverse complement strand
ACAAAAATTTCCAACACTGCAGATTCGTTATCTGTATCGATAACTAAGTATATTCCACAAAGAATTTTCAAAAAATATCCAATGTACAAATTTCGCTTTTCTACAGTTTTATTATATGTATGGATTGTTTTTAAAAAAGCAGCTTTGTAAGAGATCTAGATGACGTTTGTTATCTATCAGTCTCTTATTTGCTATTTACGGGATCGTATGAGCTCACTTCGCATACAGATACAGTACCTTAAGTGGTAGACTAGAGCCAAGATTCGATAGAATGAAGGACACAATGAACGAATAAATTTACAAATAAACAGAGGATTCGTAACAACAGAGTAAGAATCGTAAGAAGAAGAGTTGTAAGGTTAACAGAGGATTTATTAACTTTTACAATCTGGAGGAGAAAAATTAGATTCTATGAATTTCTTCTGTTCCCAGATCAGCATGGAAGATAAACAGTGCTTGCTTAAAAAGTTTCGCGAGTATAAGACAGCCATCTCAACACCTCATTAGATCTGTGTCCAGCGTACATCGGACGTCGTATGAGGCGCGTGATATATCGCCCCTGTAGCGTTAATAAGCGGACACAAGGCTCGTGATCGCCAATAGCAAGGTGCAGATTTGCTGAGACGAATATATGTAAGTGTTTAAAACTCTCTCTTTCTAATTTTACTTCTCCTACTCTTTATTTATGATGTCCTTACCACTGTACAAAAAGTGCCAGTTAATAAGCAGTACACTTAGCACTAAAAATTCTCGTTCTTGTTATAGTAATCCTATTCGTCAAATATATATGAAAACAAGATTAGTTCTTCAAAAGACTGTAACGGCGCTGCTCTAGTTTTCATAGTAAATTGACGATTAAAATCACCATAACGAGAACGATAGTTTTTTGTGGTCAGAGTACTCATCATTTAGTCTGTATCCCATTTATCACTAGACTCAAACTTATGTAGAGGCTAACTCAGGCTGTGTGATTTTTATGTATATATTAATTTATTTCATTGTTGTACATTTACTTACTTTTTTATAGAATAAAACATCCAAATCCATATTGATGACATTTTGAAATGTCAAGCGGTATATAGCATAATTTGAAATATAGGGCACAGTAGATTATAAAACAAATATGAAATATGTATATGTAGTTTCATCGTTACACCCTTTATATTACCCGAGTTTGCCTTTAATTGAATTTGAAGCATCAGGTTCGTCGTAGATACGCAGTACTTTTCCATATAGGTCACATTCGCGCGAAATGTCCGTGTTTGGACGGGCTGCGCCGGCGCCGATAAATAAACACTTCACTGGACCTAGCGTTTAAGAAAACACTATCCTCACTTGAGATCTGAGCGAAAACATCTAGCCAAATGCTGTGAATTTTAAAAAGACCTGCATTTTTTAAAGGAATATTTTTTTTCTTTGGTGGTTAGATAAGTATATCATTATGTCTTAATTTTAGTTGAACTCCATTAACACTAAATAAGCAACATTTTAACAAAACCTTAAATATATTTCAGTTAGTTAGTACGTACTCAAAATTATTTTCCTCTAAAGCAGTACATTTAACGAGTAATACACACTAACAATACGGCAGACCGGGAAGTGATTTATTTGGAGCGGGCAGTATCGAAATCGTGACTGTTTCTACTGGCATCGCTGACCGCATCCCATCAGTTTACCTTCACAATGGTAGAGCGGTTCGACCGATGAGCGTTTATTAAGAAGTTTGAGGAATAGAGATTATTTTATAATTAAGATTCATCCTTTTATTACGATAATTAGGAATCATATTTTTAGTATCAGAATAATATTCAAACGTATTAAAAAATTTCAGACATCAAAATACTTAATTCGTAATTTTAAATAATTTTCGAAATTTATTGATACTAATAGTACGTGAGACGTGGTACTATAAGATATACTTGTAGGGTAACATTATTGTCAAATTTACACATAAACATTATTCTCAAATTGAATATCAACACTACATACTCCTACTAATATTGTAAATGCGAAAGATATGAGAAAGGATGTATGTATGTAGCGTAGCCGCGGACAAAAATTAGTGGCCTATTAAAGTGAAAAAAAAAAAAAAAAATCGACCTCCTTGCCGTAAATACCTCCCTTCCTGGTCCGGTCAAAAGATAAATATTTTTTCTGCTTAGCCAGGGTATATCTATATATTTATTTGTTATAAAATATTGCATTGGTGAGTAAGTATCCCAGTATTTTGTGAAACAAGTTAGTCTGGTCATCCTAGAATTGGTTCTAGTTTACCTTTTGGGTTGCAAAGGTTAGATGGTAGTCACTCTATAAAAACCAGTATCCTCACCAAATCTCCTATATAAGTAGCGAACCCTGAGCTCTGAAGCGTCACTGCTGAGGATGCAACCAGGATAACGCTCGGATAAGTATCTCATAACACAAGTCTCGAACATGTCTTACCAATTTACTTTAATGAGCTGTGTTTACCCCAATTTACGTATAATCTATGTGATTTTTCCCTTTACATTTATCTATATGTTAAGTAAAAAATCCTCGCCTAATGTGAACTAACATTTAACGAGCATGGGGGTCTTAACGAGCAATATAATAGAAGGTGGTAAATATTATAAACTTCATTTAGACCAAGTTTCTTCTAAATGACCTTATATTACAAATATATAAGCCGAAGAAACAAAGGCCCAATATACTTTATAATCATGAATAAATATTTCTTTATTTATTTTGGTATCATTATAATTAAATGACGATGATCTTCCGAAATAAATAATAAACTACACTATCGTTTATGAATTCTGTATACATCGAAAATCATAAAAATCACCTTATTTGACGACCTCTATGATTACATCATGGTTTACGTGCCTAATCGCTACTCAGGAGGTCCCAGGTTCGAATCCCGGTCAGGTCATGATGGAAAATTATCTTTTTCTGATTGGATAGATGTTTATTTGTATGTGTATAAAATTGATTATGGTTGAGTTAGTATCCCATAACACAAGTCTCAAATTATTTGGGGACAACTCAATCTGTGTGATTTACCCTTTTTTATTTATTTTTTATTATTTATCTGATGATAAGAGTCATTATTACCAACTTTATAAGATAGTGATGGTTCATCTTTATCAACAAAACTTAGAGAATAGAAAAAAAAAACAAATTTCTTCTCCAGTAGAATTTCTTACAAGACCATACATATCCTATCCTGGTTAAACATGATGAGGATCATTTACAACGGTCAGCTTTAATAATGAATCTAGAGCATAATGTGGCGAATCATCATTATGTTAGGATTACCTGCACTTTGTACTGACTTCCTAATTGACTTGTTTAGCGACTTATCATCAGATCAGCTTATATACTACTTCCGACATATTACAATATGTCAGTAAATGATTTGATAATTTTAACAATAATGTTATTTATTAATTTTACTTTTTATAATGTACCTACTTATATAAAACACTTTTATGCTCGTCAATGAATAAAAAAGAGATTATTTTATGGTAAAAATTAGTCAAGGAAATTAGCTTAAAAAGTCGATTTTAATGTAAATGCGTATTCTACCAATAATTAATTCAGCTAAGCGAGGCTTTCAGGCTTAATTCATATGAATCTGTCTACCCCGCAAAAGAAAAATAAGTGATATGATATCTATGTCTGTCAGAATATGCCTCTTAAAGTTTTTTTACTTACAAACAAATCACGAAACATCAGAATCTACAAGTAAAAATTAGAGGTCCCTAAATTTTAATGCAAGTCCTTTTAATATGTAGGTGCCTGCTAAGGCGGAATTTTGCAAAAATTCTACGGGATCTGGAATTATGGGATGCGAGCGTAGACGTAAGTAAAAGCTAGTTAATAAATGGTGTAAAACAAAGTCCCTTTCTGTTGTCTGTCCCTATGTATGCTTAGAATCTAAGCATATAAATCCATTGCGTAATGGATTATGATGCGTTTTTTAAATAGATAGGGTAATTCAGAAGCAAGGTTATTAAATCCGTGCTAAGCCAAGTTTTATTTGTTTATATCAGTGTACCTATACATATTATGCCAATTAATTTATATAATAAGAAGTAGGAGTACATTGTCTTAGTATCTGATAATAACTACTGTTACAGTTCTGTCATCCAGGTCCGGAGCAAGGCGTGCCTCTACGGCGGCCAATAATTACAGTTAAACAGGTCCGGACTACAATAAAATCAGTATAGAAGTATACTCTTGAAGTTATCTAACCTTGATTGAAGCTTCACAATATTATTTGTAGACAGATGAGAAATGACTGAGAATTAATGAGAATGGGAGAGACAAATGACAAAATAAATTAATTGATAACAGGGATTAGACCAAAAGATAAATAAGTCCATATAATATAAATTATTATTTTGAAGTAGACTATCTTACCCTTTGGAAGGTCAATAAGTCATAGTAAAACCATGACATTATCCAATCTATTTCTATGTTATTTCTATTTAGCTCATGAAATATATAATTTCCCCTTGACCAGCATATTCCGATCTGAGTTGCCCATCTACCTACCTAAGTATATGTTGGCTCTATAAACAACGCCTAAAATAATGCTTTTCTGCGAGTTTTCCCCTAAAGGACTTCGACAATTTCATTATCTATATTAATTTAAAAAGAAGAATCTTTATTAAATTAATTTTAAATACAGTATCATGTCTTTATCCCTTACAGGGTAGACAGAACCAAGAAACTCGCAAAATTCGAGGGCTACGCTTAGAAAAATAGTAGGCTTATGGAATGGAGATTCAGGAATAGTGACAGGTTGCATCGGCTATGAGACTTCAAAACCCTTTTTCTTGATTGACTTTTTCAATATGCGCAGGAAGAGCAGCAGCTGGTACATTCTATGTTTTTCTTTCGATTCCACACCAGCATGGAATTACCTGTAACGTTGTTGAATTCTGTGTTTTCTATATTTTGAGTCCGGATTCTAAGCGAATTAATATGCAATTAAGTTGCCAAGCGATCGCATCTATGCAAGTTTGTGTAAGTAATGTTAGGATTATGTTGATACCCGTGGATGCACTCGGTAATGATAATGTGTAAACGTGTCGAGCATAGAATGGGATTTTAATTGATATGTTTGTGGGTATCGCGCCCTTTCATTATATTCCTGTCCATTTATTTTTATCATGCCATAAAATATAGTTACGTATTATCTTTTGCTAGCCTTATATACTAGCGACCGCTGCACGGTTTCTTTCGTATTGCTCTCCGTTCGGAGTAACGCGGGATAAAAAGCAGCCTGTAGACTTCCTAGATAAATGGCTATCTAACACTGAAAGAATTGTTTAAATCAGTATAGTAGTTTTTGAGACTAGCATCAAATAAGACTCAATCAAACTCTTCTGCTTTCATTCAGCCATTCAGGCGTCGGTCTTCTGTGGGAGTGTGGTACTGCCCCGGACGAGAAGGCCCATTCATGATACAGGCTAAAAAAACATGCAGCAGGCTCATATCACTAGTAAAATACCACCAGTTGCTTTTCTTTGCACGCAGATTGCAAATATCAATCAAGCGATTATTCACATAGGCCATGGGCTAGAAACCTGTATGAACCTCCATTCTAACAAGCTTACTGTTCTGTTTAGCGTGGTTTTCGAGCCCACGGGGGTCCTTACGGGGTAGACAGAGCTATGAGAATCTGCTACCCCGTAAGGAATAAATTTCGAATGCTGTACAAAGCTCCAGTGTTTTCTAGTAATAAACCTAATATCTATTAGAAATCAGTATTCAATCATGAGATCCGTGGCTTAGCTGGAAGCTATCAATCAGATAAATAACAATACACAATGAAACAATTTCTAGTAAATGAGAACGCTACTAGCATGTAACTACAGAATCATGACTCATTAGAAATCACTAGCAACTGCCCCCTGGTTTCATTGGCTCTGTTCCCTTTCTCGTAGGAATTTCCCGATAAATTGGCTATTTACCAATGTAATAATTATTCAAATAGGACAAGTAGTTCCTGAGATTATCACGTGCAATCAAACAAAGAAAATTTTCAGCTTTTTTATATTATTAATAGATAGTGGGTTTATAAGGTCCATATTTGTTGAATTCATATTTAGAATGTGTGACTTTACTTACATTTTCAACTACCTATTTAAATAACTAGGTGTACAATTAAACATAAAAATTGTTTTGTAAGTCTAACCTAAGACTACGTTTTTTTTATGTCAGGGGGAGGCAACGAGCAGGCGGTTCACGCGATGTTAAGTGATCACCGCCACCCATAGACAACTGCAACACCCGCGGGGTTACAGAAGCGTTGCCGGTCTATAAAAACCCCCGAAGTTAGTTAGTTAGGAAGTTAGGCCTCCGGCTCTCCCACTCACCGGACGGAGCATGGCGGTTGATAGTCGCCATTCAGGCGTCGGTCTTCTGTGGGAGTCTGGTACTTCCCCGGACGAGTCGGTCCATNNCAGCAGGCTCCAAACCACTACAAACGTTTTATTACGTAAACTTATTTTCCTTCTTATTACGAACTTGGCTCTTTTTCATCTTCAATTTTATTTAGCACACCGATTTTACACATGAAAATAATATTTCGTGGTAAGAGGGGTAAGAGCCGTTACAATTTTTAATACATGTGTGCAAGGAATGTGATCAGTCACGTGTATCGTGTGACGGTCAGAAATAACAGCAGCGACTTCTTGAAAACGAATGAGCAATAAAGTTCATTGAGTTAAAACATACTAGGGATGTCATTAGACGGTTACAACATTTTAAAGAGAAGATAACTTTATATAAAATACAAATAAGCTTTACAAATCTTTAGGGATATGACAGCTTTAAAATTAGCTCATAATAGTAAAGTATGAACAAAATAACCGGCCATAGAGTACCTTATAACGTATATAGGCAACGTACATATCACGCTGGCATTTTAATAGTAATCTTCTCTGGTCACGGCGCTCAGTACCGCTTTGTTTAATAAACTCCAACGTACAGGTTATTATTAAATTAATTTTCCTATGTGATGTTAATTAATTTTGCGGGAAACATGATGTGAAGACACAATCAAAAAACTTACTAGCAAAAAGTGGTTTAGTAATTGGCTTATGGGTTCGAGCAGTTTAGAAGCAGATTTGAGTGTTATCTATACGTTTTCTTTTAAAGATTTTATACGTCTTAGGCATATGGCCCATTTAACAGTAAGTGAATACAGTAGCCTATAGACGCTTGTCGTATCGAGGTATAGTCGGTAATCCTCACATACAATCTTTCCCATCATTAATATTAATTGCAAGTAATCAGTACAAGATTACTTAAGAACTTGTCTCCTACATTATTAGCGCGTTGTTTTCATCTCTTGTCTTGGCTGCCAGACCGCAGTTCAGTTTGATGTACCACATAAAGCATCAATCTTCACGCACTATAATTTATTAAGTTGTAGTTGCAAACAAAAAGGGTACTCTAAACAGCGTGGTTCTGCGATCCGTTATAGATTTATGGTAAGTACTACCTGACCTTCGCTGCCGCAGGCGCTGAAGGTAGGTTTGAGCCTAGATCAGTGCGTCGGTCTAGATCTGATGCTGGATTTATTTATACTAGCGATCCGCCCTAGATTCACTTCAGATTGACATTTCTTTACAGTGCATCTGTTATCACAGTGTATCACGTTTGTCACTTAATAAAGTGTAGACAGGACAAAAAGTCAGGATTCTCGAAGGTAATACTTAGTTGATTGGTCCTATTGGTAGAATGGAGATTCAGACAAAGTAAATAATAATAAATATATAGGGACAAATCACACAAATTGAGTTTGCCCCAAACTAAGTTCGAGACTTGTATTATGGGATACAAATTCAATAATACTAAATTTTATAATAAATACATATATAGATAAACATCCAAGACCGGTTATCAGAATCAATCAATCAGAAAAAGGTTATTTTCCATCCTGACTTGACCGGGAATTGAACCCTCCCGAGTATTGGTCAAGTACGTTAACCGTTATACTACGGAGGTCGTCAACAAAGTGACAAGTTAGTAAGATAAGTCATAGGTTGGTAGCCACGTTTATGGGAGGAATCTTCCATGTTATGCCACTTACTCTTGGAAGACACGTTAGGAACCCTTATTTTTAACCCCCGACGCAAAAAGAGGGGTGTTATAAGTTAATTAAGACGTGTCTGTCTGTCTGTCTGTGGCATCATAACTCCCGAACGCATGCAGTGATTTCTATTTAGTTTTTTTTGTATTAAAGGTGACTTATGTGCGAGTGTTCTTAGACATGTTTGATGGAAATCGGTTGAGCCGTTTAAAAGTAGTGGGGAGTGAAAGTGGGGAGAATTAAAGGGAAATTACTTAAGTTCTTGTGTCGGAGGTTTTTTAAATTTTTAATTTAATTTTGTATTATATTTCAATTGTAATTAAATATTTAATTCTTTAATAGACATGGTGGTAGTTCTGTACCTCGTTTGTAAAACTTCTTCGTGTCAGCCCGCAATAAGCTTGTAAGCTCCCATGTGCGCTATGCCCTACAGGTAGCGGTACTCGTAATTACTGAGCTAGAATAAATTCTGTTGCTACGCTTGTTTTACTTTGATTAAATCCAGGTTTTACTTTCCTTGCACAGCTCTGATTTGGTCTGCCCGTTATTTGTTAGATTCACTATCATTTCCGTTCTTTTGTCTTTTCTCTTTCTCTTTTTCCTTCGTTTAACCCTTACGGAGTAGACAGAGTCAAGAGTCGCAAGAATCAGCTACGCTTATTTTGCAGGGATTTCTTATTAGTTATCAAATATATTTTCTTCCCCATTAAATGTTACAACTAGGGATTGTAATCCCGAAATTCCAGTCATACTAACTATGAGAACCTATAAATACCTGAGTATTTAGTAAATTGGCAACAATTATGTAGTTAATAATTTCTTAAAAAATAAAAAAAACAAAAAAAAAACTACAAATATTGA
Organism: Cactoblastis cactorum; assembly: GCA_020352625.1. Lineage (NCBI taxonomy): Eukaryota > Metazoa > Arthropoda > Insecta > Lepidoptera > Pyralidae > Cactoblastis > Cactoblastis cactorum. The sequence goes on along the minus strand of JADGIL010012780.1, from coordinate 32,969 downwards.
AATTCCGCGACTGTAGTATGAATCCCGGATTAGATTCCCTATTAACAACACCCATCTTAGGTCACTGACCTCGCTAAAACAAATCTTCAAAATTAAAATTCTTTTATCGCATATCACACGCGTATCGTGAATAGTTCATTACGATTTGCATGTGTGCGTTCTTTTATTAGTTGCCAGTGTGTGTGCACAAACAGGGGGTTTTAATTTTTGGGGGATCTTTAATGACACTTCTTTGCATCGATTTTAGTACATTCGAGGGTTACTCTTTTGTTTTCGAGTATCGATTCGCGTTTTTTTATGAGAACAGTCTCGTGCATACATGCTTGCATGCGGGGAGTGAATCAGGCTTAATCGCTCTGTAGAAAGTTTCGTAATTTCTTAGTTTGGAGGGTTTAAACTTGACTGATAGGTATAAAATACTTTAAGGTGATTTCTTACAACCTTTTTGGTTGATAGATGTGGAGGAAGCGAAGGTAGTTAGGACTTCAGTAAGGGGAAGAATGTTGTCTCTGCCTTCTCGTATGGGAAAAAGGTGTGATCATAATATGTATGTACATATATATTTTTGGTTATTACTGTTGTTTTTAATAGTTCGTACACTTCATAAATAACAAGGATCATTTATATATTAATGAGAATATTAAATTACGTCTTTATCGTTTACGGGTCAGACAGCTAAAATTCGTAAGACACAATACGTAAGGCCACGATTATTAGAATAATCGACGACCCCCGTGGTGTAACGGTTTACGTATCTGACCACTACTCAGGAGGTCCCGGGTTCGATCCCCGATCAGGTCAAGAGGAAAATTACCTTTTTCTGATTGGCCTGGGTCTTGGATGTTTATCTATATATGTATTTATTATAAAATATAGTATCGATGAGTTAGTTAGTATCTTATAACACAAGTTTCGAACTTACTTTGGGGCTTACTCAGTCTGTGTGAATTGTCCCTATATATTTATATTATATTTATAATTTAATTTATATTTATAATGGGTTTATTGGTGAATGCAATTACATATTAATTATCTTAAATGGTTTTTGTCTACCTAAATTGTATATGATTAAGTACTTATTATCAGTTTTTTTCTTTTACAAATACATAAAATTAATCATTCTTGAGTTTTATAGTCAAAGCCACAGGTGCTAGCATTAGCTGCGTTGTAAAAATATATGTACGTAACTATTAAGTCATTGCTTTTCTATTTAAATCTATTGTTCGAAATCTGTATGATGGTATTAACTCATGAATGTTTTATTTTATAAGTACATAAGTACATATATAGATAAAAATAAAAAAATTAGGCCAATTACCTGGACCGAGGATAAAACCCGGAATCTGAGCAACAAGGGCTTTAACTTTTGCACCATGAGATAGCAATAGTAATAATACATAACAAAACTTAATAAATATTTGACGTCTTTCTACGACATAAACAAAACGCAAGTCCCACGCACCGAAGAAAAAAATTAATTAACACAAATTAAAGAAACGAATAACTGGATGAAGACGCGCCAATGAAAGGGGCAAGTTCCCCCCTACACCCCCTAAAAATTTAATTCATCACGCCGCTTCTGAGACATATCTCCTGTCCCTTCCCTTTTCTTCCGCCATTCTTTGCCTTCTTACAACCTTTTTCCAAGAGCAAGACGGAAATATAGGACTTATATTTCTTTTGTAATATAACAAGAGAATATCAACTTTACGAAATTGCCATACAGTTCAATTTACTACATTAGATTTTGAGTCATACGATGTTTTGAGTAACCCGATATACAGGCTGTTTCATTCGGTCACATTGAAATCTTAAAACAAATAAACGTGCGAGGTTGCGAGATAAGATTTTGTCGGTTGCGCGGGGTGATCAAAACGCAATTTACGTCTATTCGTAATGAGTTCGACTCCCGGTCGAGGCAAAGTATTTAAAACTGGATAAAATGTGTTTGTTTTTTATGTTTACAGATATTCGATGTTAATTTATATGCTGTTAAAAAAATCCAGTTTTCAAATCAAATATATTTTCATTTATTTACTCATACCATCTTATCTGAAAATAAGTTAGTTATTAAATTATCTTAAATCTGACCTAAAGCTAAGTAGTTAACAGTTGCATTAGCGGTAATTATTTAATTACCTAGACAATATATCAATAAAATATATAAGATCATTTTTATATCTTTCAATTAAAAAAAGAAAAACATTTTCATCGAAATTGTTTTTCATCAAATCGGATACAGCATCAAATATTAATGCTTACTTAACAAACTTAATATCACTTTAAAACATTTGACCGAAGAACTTTCCGACTTGCATCCAACTTATTTTTCCAACTACGTAACTTATTAAAATCAAATGGAAAACGGCTCGATACCGCTGTCTTTACCAAACTCTTATCGGAGCAACCGCTTTCAATTAACAAGTAAATAAAGCCTTATGTATTCGCTAACTCTTCACATAATGAGTTAATAACACAACACCTATAACAAATGGAAAATGACGAACACATATAAAAATCACGCACACTTTCATAAAATCATGCTGTACATAAAACGCGTCTTTCTTCTTGTATTCTTAATTAGCGTGTCGTATATATCTGTCCTTTTCGCGCGCGGGGTGTTAATTAGAAGTTCGTCTCTTTCGCGCTTTCTTAATACATTCTTCCTCTGTCGCGGTGTTCTTTACGTTTTTATTTGTGTGCGTGTCTGTGTGCTGTGGTGTTTAATTTACATGTACTTGTATGGCTGCGTACAGACGAACGATATGTTGGTTCTAGCTGGGAAAATGTGTCGACATTGAATTTGTTTTTGTGTTGTTTTTTTTTGTGAGTAATTAACTTACACATATTTACTTTATTAAATGCGATGTATGATAACATTTCAAAGGATTCTTCAAAACCCCAGCTATCTACAACTATTTTAACGGTTAGTCACTAAGGCGTTTTAATATAAGTACATCCAGTACTTTATTAAAACAAGACAAAACAGTACTTTATTAGAGCGATAGATAAAACACAGACATAATAGACATGCATTTAAGTTACCATTTTTTAACACTGTAAAATTAAAAGCCATAATCGTAAACATGTGATGGTTAGTTTTTGAAAGTGTATTTGGGATAGAGTTTTGCTTTTGTAATCACAAATGACTAAATTTCAGAACCATCAATTTATTCCAAATATTTTTAAGCATAAATTTTTTCCTTCCTATTTTTTTTATTCAACATTGAAGACACTAAAATAGACATAATAGAATCAAAATAACTATGCAATAGAACAATCAATATAAAAAATTCGATGACGAAAAATATACAGATTTCCGAGCTTACCCTGCGTCTGTACCGTTTACGAATGTGGGTATACGCGAAAGGGTGTCAGAGGCGCGGGGGGAGGCACACATAAACACTTATAAAGTTTTTTGACAACACCACCCTCCGGGTTTCGTTAATTTATGTAGCTTTTTTAATCAATACCGGTCCGTATTGGCTCTTGTGATGTGCTAAACAAGTGACAATGTATGTTTGTTTGTATTTTATTTATAGATTTGATTGTTTGGGAAAATAATTACGTCTTGATCTCTTATAAGGTTGGACAAGGTGGGTGAGATTTGAAGGTCAAGCTTAGCAGAACGGAGACTTATTGTTGGATTCTTTGTTTGGGTAGTAACGTAAATTATTTATTTGTAAATTACAATAACTCAAACAATCCATATACATAAAGAAACAAAATTAACTTAAAATAATAATAGGGACAAATTATGCAGATTGAGATAGCCTCAAAGTAAAGGTTTTTCGTGAAAGAGTAATAAACATACATACATCCATCATAACACACTTTCGCATTTATAATATTAGTAGGATAGGATTATAAATTTTACTCGGACAAAATAATGTATCTCAGACAAATTAAAATTATTTAACTACGGCCACAAAAAAAAAACACAAGTAATAAACTACTTTAAGAATATTAAGATTATGTTCATTTTTTCTGTCATATGCTTTACTCTAACAGGAAAATATGTCTGTGAAAATTCATAACGAAATAAACTCTTATCACGTCACAATATATTGCGGGCCGCGTATCACCTACTTAAATCGTCAATCTTTTCCTGAAAAATAAAGTTATATCGCAATTTTCCGTTTCAGCAACCCTCTCAACGTATGAAAATAAAACCACGTCTCCTAACCAAAAATCAATCTTATGAATTCTATAATAAAGACGTGTTTGTGTGCAAAGTTAATTTTGCAACATATCGTGGAACAAACCTTTTTTAAAAACACTGCTAAAGAATTTAATACTGTAATGCCGTTCAGTAAAGTACATGTGGATGATAAAATTAAGTTGGTGTCTCCTGTTAACACGCTGCGTGATGAATCGTCTGTCTCACGCGTGACAGAACTGTCACGCTGAGGTTTCACGTCACTTGGGTAACGTGTTTAGCCATTAATAAATCGTGAATGCTTTAAGGCCATTTTTCACAACCAGATTTTTCAATCTTTATAAATATTTGGCAGATTTTCCGAGTCTCGCTTCTAATAAGTTTCTTTTTAATAAATCCTCAATCCTAAATAACAGAACCTTGGAATTTGGAGATTAAATAAATACGAACAAATCAAACCGACTAAGTTAGTCCCAAAGTTCGAGACTTGAGTTATAGGATATAAACTTAGCGATACTATATTTCATAACATTACAAATAAAGAGATAAACGTCCAAGACGCAGGGCAATTAAAAAGTTCTGACCGGAGGTCGAACCCGGGACCTCCTGAGTAGTGGACAGGCATGTTGACCATTCTGCCAAGTAGGTCGCAATAATGTAGCTCATAAAACAGTTCAGAAAATAAAACTTTTGCCCAGAAAAACGGGTATGTGTTATTTATATCAATACGTCTATACTAATATTATAAAGAGGTAAAGTATGTAACTTTGATTGTTTGTTTGTAAGGGCTTATCTGCAGAAATATTGAACCGATCATGAAAATTCTTTCACAATCAGAAAGATACACTATTCAGGAGTGCTATAGGCTAAATTTTATCGCCCAACGAAGTGGGCACGGGATGGCTAGTATTTCTATATATTACAAAGTGAAAGAATTCGCTTGTTTGGATGAACGCACTAATCTCAGAATCTACTGATCTCATTTGAAAAAATCTTTCAATGTTAGATAGCCCATTTACAGAGGAAGGCTACTTTTTCATCATTTTTTTTAACATGATCAGTTGAGTTGAAATAAAACCACGGGGTGTTCCTTAGTTCAGTTTATACAATTTTAAACAATTGACAATCTGTAGCTACAAGAATATATACGCACATATTTTTAATGTGCGCAATGAAAATAAAATTGCTTACGGAGCTTTTAATGGGCAATAAAAAGCACGCAACGTTGTCGTCGACTCGCTAACGTAAACAGATATTATATTTGTACACGAGTAAGCTTTCTAGGGTTCTGCAACCAATAGGCAAAGATGGAACCTTTATAGTTTCGTTATGTCCGTAAGTCATAGCATTTTGGTAGGTAGGCAAAATTGGTAGGTACATTTTTAAGTTCTGCCACTTTAATCTATATTTATTTATTAATATTAGAAAGCGGATGATCTCGTTTGATAGCTTGGTAGAACGCGATAATATCAAGAACTTATTGTTCGTATTGACCAACTATTTCACTGTTAAATAGTGCATTTATCGAGAAAAATTATAGGCTAATTTTACCTGATAATTCCCACGGGAAAGACAAAAATTGTGAATAAAGATAATAAACCTTTACATTAGTTGCAGTTATGGAATTCTTTTCCCTATTAAAATCGTCATTATCTGAACGTACTCGTAGTTACATCCTCAGCAGTTACATCGAGCTCTAACTCTGACAGTCAGAGCTCGAGGTGCGCTACCGAAACTTGGCGACTTTTACTTAAAATTAAAACTACCGTCTGATCTCTGCAAGCCAAAGGGTAATCCAGAACCACTCCTAGGATAGGTTTACAAACGCTAGAGAGTGTACCGGTCTCACAGTTTGATTTGCTTTCTGAAGCGCGGCATCATAACCGTAAGGATGATCATTATCAGGTAATCAGGTGATTTAAGTCTACAGCATAAAATTATACTCAATATGTTTATAGTATTATATTAGATAAATTATCATAGCGTGATAAAGGACCGATTGTAAAATCAATTTTTACTCTCGTTTTAAATATTGCGATTAATGGCATATCATAAATGCGTATATAAAAATAAACGCAACCTCTCCGTTAATTAAAGATGTACTCAAAAGATCAGACATTCAATAAAACTCACCCATACCGGAGATAAGAAACAGGGAGGCGGCCTGAAAAAAAAACAAAATTACATTAATAAACATCTGTAAACATGTATGTAAGTATGTGTGTGTGCAGGGACGAAGGCGCCGATGAGTTTTAAAGTTTTTAAGGGTTCGCCGAAGATTGCGTGCCTTGATTACCGTACCCCCCGGGGGAGACCCCCTCCCACACACTAGGGCCGCCGAAAACACACCGCTACCCTCCCTTTTTTAAGGACGGAAAATTAAAAGTGTAGTTGACGCGTGGAATGTCTTGATACTTTTAAGACATCGCTAATTAGCTGTATTTTTGAAGCGGTTAATCTCTAGTTGTATATTTGATTTTTATCTAACTTAAGTATTTACATTGAAACAAGGTATTAAAATAAAGGATTTAGATCTGCTGTATACTAGAAAAACTTTCTAATTAATTATCATGAAAATACATAGAAAGAATTTTATATAACAACAAAATCACCGTATTTCAATTTTAAAAAAAAGTGACCCGCCTGCTTGTTTGCCTCCCTCTTTGATAAAAAAAAATGTACTTACCATCACACTACTAAAATGAAATTATTATAATCTTTCAATTGTTATTATTAATAACTGTCTAATAGATGCCATCTATCTACTTACGTTTTCATCTTTGTATATTATTGATCTAAAATTTTTTGAACATAGGTGATGGTGGTTATGGTAAACAGATATCTGATAGTAGCGAAACTTGGTGATGACCACAGGAGTAATACAATAAAACAATAACTCGACAAGTTTTCTAATCGTAGATTTATACTTAAAGACATTTTCTACGACCTAGCACTGGTAAACTAATAAATAGCATTACGCTAATGTAATATATTACAAATTCGCCAATAATATCACAGCTTCACATTCAGCTACGATAATTAATGAAAAAACTAATATAATTAGAGCAAGTATCAAATCTATTTTGTCCTTGTTTCGCGAACGACATGTGCGGTCGTGAAGGACAGACTTGGTGCACAGCGATTGTAATTTGTACAACTATATTATCTATGGCGAGCCATTGCGACGACTTTCAGTTCGACGCGGATCGGGCTTGTTTGTCTGTGGCGTAATGTCACTGGCTGTCATTTGTTTTTTTTTTATTGCCATATTTTGGACGAAGATGTGGCGATAATACAGAAAAGTTGTGTATTTTTTATTGAATTATATGTGTGTTTGGTCTTGATTGAGGATAAATGGATAGGATTCGGTTAGGAGATGAAATGTATTAAAATGTAAAGTATCCAAGACTATGTGAAAAATAGTATAGAAAATAATGATGTTACAATGTAATGTAGAATATTAACGTAATAATATCATATCATAATACACGTACTAAAAACTATAGAATAAAAGTACATAAATTTTACATTTTGTCATTGCCAAGAATAAAACTTGGTATTAGGGAAACTCATAACAATTTACTATAGAAAAAACTTCAGTGAAAAATATCCCAAATTATTTAAAGGCGATTTCTAAAACTATATTAAAACTATATTAAAAGACAGAAATTAATTAAATAAGTAATTAATTATGCACGTGCATATATATATATATATTGCTATTTTATAAGGCGATAAACTAAACAACAATACATGCAATCTAAACCACTTACATAAACTATCCACTTCATTACAATCCATTCAACATAAGATTTGCAATACGCTATTGTAAGACCTAGCACCCACTTGCGGACGCAACGCAACGCAACGCAATACGCTGTACGCACGCATGACTTAAAGCAGTTTGTCACATTTGCGTAGAAAACGTCATGTCCCCGATCCATGATTAATGCGTTTCTTAATTACCAAGTTATCGTTCGAATCGGGGGTGATACATGTGTTCCAAGCCTAATTTATTGACTTTTGCGCGTGTTTTAGGGTGTGTAGATTGCTTAACTTTTTGGTCGGAGGTATTTTAATTTAATTTTGATTAGATTGATAACTGTAATAAGATACCTACGTGTGTTTAATTTCCTTTTGATAAGAAATTACTTAACGTAATGTTTTTAGGGAAATAAGAATCTGCAACTAAATATATTAAAATACACAGCAATTTTTTAATATAAGCAACTAAACAGTAATTAGTTGCCACTTAAAAATAAACAACTGTACAAATAGTATTTTTATTGGTTAGGTTAGTATGATTTTCAGTTAAATAAAAACCATGTTTTTATAGTTAAAAGTAATTAGGAGTTTAAAATAAACGCATGTTTTAGTAGTTAACTACATTTGTTTTTGTATGCAATACCCAAATTTTTTCTATTATGGCTTTACTTATAAATTAAAATCTTTCTACTCATTCTTTATTATTTAAATACTTTCCGTAGGATGGCGTGTAAATAAAATTTGGCTTTTTAATATCATATGTAGAGCAAACAGTAAATAGCAGTTGACCATTTCTGTCATATAAATTATGCTTCCAAAAGAAGGTCGTCTACAAAAAATGAGACACCTTAATCGCGCTTTCCATCGTCACCTTAAGCTTAATACACACGCGCGTCACGTCCAACGCTCATTTGCCTGTGTTCATCGATCGAGACAAAGCCTCGGTAGGCCCCGATAAACGAATTAAGGAAATGGGAGATTTTTTATCCGGGCTGGGGAGGGGACACGCGTCGTAAAACGCAGCAATACTTTCTTATGCAAAGTCGCTCCGCCGATAATTAGGTGAATGTATAGATGTGTGCGCGGCTTTATGGTAGACTTGTGTGCGTTTTGTTTTTAATTTCGGGGGTGGAATTAATGTGTTATGTGTGTTGATGTCAGTCGCTGCGTAATTTGTTTTGTTTATCTTTGGCGTTTAGTTTTTTTTCTTGATAAGTAGTAATATTAATTTTATTATTCTATTTTTTATTTTTGCTAGATAAAATAAGTTTGGCGTTTTAGACAACTTCTTTTTATATGACTAAACAGGCATGCCCCAACTGATGGAAAGTGGACACCGGAACTTATGGACGCCTGCAATACTGGTGGTACTACATTTGCGCGGCCGACCTTGAATAAATCTTTTATGCCTCTTTTTTTAGAACTTCATGTGAAACTATATTTTTACAACATTATAGTTTCAATTGCCTTAATGTCAAAATACAGTTTTATCAGGTTGATCTAATTTTCATATTGGGATTATTTAAAAACCTTATATTTACCATTAAAAAACTTCACAATCTTGTAATTATTATTAACATTGAAATAGATCAGTCTTATCAGGTACTTTTTATCTAAATTATTCATTTGATTCCTGTTAGTAATAAAAAGCAAAGGCAAGTAAAATAATGCATTATAAGTACACACTCTTTTTAATACCGCATAAAATTTTCTTGAAAAAAATTAGGCCACCTTTCGCACCTCAAAGAAAAATCGGGTGGTGCACTTTGCCATTTTCTTTTACAGATAATTTGCTCTTATTACGTTGGAATAGAGTTGGTTTCGTTTTTTTCGTCTGTTTTTTAAATATTTGTATATTAACATGAGGGAGTGGACGTGACATTTATTGTTTGACAAGCATCGATCTGCCCTTTGCTATTCGAGGCGTGAATCAGGCAAAGTTCAAGATTTTTGCACGACTTACCAAAAAAGAATATAAGTTATTAGATACAAATACGATATCACGTCTTTATCCTTACGGGGTAGACAGACCTAAGAGTCATGAGAATTGAAGGTCACGCTTGGCAGAAAGGGGGCTTAACAGTGGAATAAAGATTAAGAAATTGTGTAAGTTTGCTAGCCTTGATTGAATTTTACAATCTGCACGGATTGAGAAGGAGCTCTTACACACATCTTTGTCGATAGTTAATTCTGGTAAGGAATTAAAAAAATATATTTATATAAATATACATTGAAATCCGCCCTCACGTACTTCTCCATGAGCCGAGAACGAACACAAAATATTTTAATACAAAATGTTTCGCCTCTAAAAGGAGCCCTCAAACAAATCACCTTACTCGGTAACAGCAATATTTGATAAAACGCAGGTATTATCCAATTTGCTGCAGTCGGTTGGAGACAATCATCCCCCTCGTATGCGATAGTAAGGGCGATACAGCCTTGCTAAAGATTACGCGGTTCTTAATAATAAAAATTGTTCGAAATTTAAATTTTACGTATTTACATTCTCAAGAAGATCATAATTTAATTATTTTTTATATATTTATTATTTTGTTTAAATACGACTAGTCGTTTTTTGTGAAGCGCGTACAAATATACAGAGTAACAAAAATTAAGTAAATAAATTTTCCTCCAGTCAGACCTCTAGTATATCTTTCATGTACAATTGTTCAGCTATGGTCCAGTTGCAGTTTTATTATAATATGTATAGATATAGATATTTGGATAGTAGATAAATTGAAATACCGCACTTATTATCAAGTCTCAAGATAATTTTATTATAATTAGACAGTTCTTTCGTACATCATCATTTTCCAAGCTATTAATTATTTCAATTAGATGACAGAAGTATTAGGTTTTCAAACGAAATCCTTTAGATACGGAACAACCTTCTTAATGATCGGAGAGCCTATTTATAATATTACTTTTTGAGGACGCATTTATACAAAATTATTTTTTTAATTATGCAATCTTATTTTTATGATGATAAGTATTTGAAATAAACTTTTGTTTTAAATTTAATTAATGTATAATATCTTTAGTACAAAAAAAATGTTGGTAAAGTTCAAAATTCAAGAACTGCCACGTTGCAAAATAAGGAAACAAAAAGTCGATTGTTACAAATTTCTATAACTTTCTTTAGTCTTTTTCTTTGATTGTTTTTTTTTTACAAATTTAAAGGGACAATGTCCAACAGCCGCGAAAGTCCACTTTCTGCGGCAGAAATTACGGTGATGATTATAAAGATCGTGTGATGTAAGATAATCAGTACCTGAACCCGTCTCTAAAATATTTTGAATATAATTTAAAAATCGCTTCACATAATTTCGTCAGCAACAAACGTGTGCAAAAATGCTCATTTTCACCCTGCTAGGGAACGTGAATTTTACAATACAATACAAATTATTGAGTACATCCCGACGGTCTCAAGAGTTGGTGAAAAACGCCGCATCATCGCAATGAATGTCGAATGTGTGAGAACACTTGAACCCCTGCGTTGATCTAATCGACGGCGTATCTCGAATGAGATTTGATGATTATTCAAATTTTGAATTTCGAATCCTGAAAAAAACTGATTTGAATATTTCTTTCATAAAAATCCTAATATTCACAGCGCAAAATATAATGTGATAGCGATTTTCGTATAAGTGCAAAATTGTGAAAATCAATTAAGAGTGTCTCAATGCTTTTTTCTTATTTCTTTAGGCGATAAGCTAAGCGATTCTATATATAGTTATAAATTATGACACTTTTTTTATAAGAAATAATAATATAAATAGGTATTTTTGATAGAACAATATTGTTATAAAATTTAGTGAATAAAATCACTGGTAGATAAAAACTTCTGAAGCAAAAGACAAATCACATCCAATTTAAAAACCATTGTATCAAATAAAATGCCGTACACGAAAATAAATTATACCTGGGCTGTTTATAAAATTCCCTTACAACATCACATAATTTAAGAATTATCCACAGGAAAATATAACAAGGGAAGCACTCATGTATGCCTATAGTCGCGTATACTGTAAGTTACACCCCAAATTAATAGCATCCTAACAAAAAACGCCTCCCTGTCTTATGAGGGGGGGAAGGGGGGGTTCATTTGCATATATGTCTCCCCAGAACCCCAAGGAGCGAGGATGTATTTTTAATTTCATTCTTATCCCGGTGCTTAAATCATGAGAGCGGCCATGCGTGCGGGGGTGGTCCCCCCTTACTTCCCCCCCGCGGCCGTTAGCTTGCGTCATACGTCGCTAACCACGTACAGAGTAAAAAGAAAAGAAATCTTAATAAGTTTGTTAGGGTGCGCTAGCGTAGCGTGGATAAGACCTTTTTAATGACCTTAAATATGTGGGTCAAAAATTTTTCAGTCTCGCACACGATAGGCTGCAGTGATTCATGATTGTGTGTCTTCTTGGTAGTACAACAAAAAAATGTTAAAACTCAAAATGTTTTAGTACTATAACTAAATACATTGAAAATCTTGTTGCAAATTTAAGTGATTTATAGGAATAGATTGCTTCTGCAATGAATGTATCTATGATTCAATGATGCTCTCTAAAAGATTTTAGGGTTCATGAATTTTTATAAAACACTATAATGTATAATATAGGAAAACCATGGCTTATTCTGGAATCTCGGAGCATACTCGAGAGGAAGTTAAAAAAAATTAATTTTACAACATACGATTACATAAATATCTCACAGAGCTCAATGTTGATGTAGTTTTTTATTTTGTAGATAAAATTTCGAACAAGTTTATACAAGCACAGAATAAAATAAACACATCGTTCATATATTTTCTTTCCTCAAATCATGGTTTTCACAAAAAATAATACACCGTTTTACATTAAGTATTATGTATTTACAAAGCAACATTCATCCTACTTTATTTCACCAAAATACCGGCACTAATTAAACACATTCTTATCCCCCCTAATCCACTTCTTAAGCACCTACAAAAAACAAGCGTAGTCATTTGGCTGAGCACAAATTTCGCGGAAGTTTCCGCTCGCCGTACTATGTCTTGGACATATATATGTATATGTCATTGCGGCTATGTTGCCGAATTTAATATTAAAATTTCTCCCTTGTAGTTTTATGGAGTTTATTTTTAACCCCTAACGTAAAGAGAGGGGTTTTATAAGTTTGGCGTCTGTGTGTTAGGTATTCTGTCTGTGGCATCATAGCTCCCAAACAGGTGAACTTTGGATAATTCTTTTTTTGATCTATCTCTCTCGCTCTCTCTCTCTCTCTCTCTCTCTCTCTCTCTCTCTCTCTCAAACACACACTACAATAAAAATATATGCTTTGTTTTTTATATATAGTAATGTAATCTTAACTGTGTGTTTAAAGATTCAGATAAGTACATCTATAACATCTTAATTACTAACGGGACAGACAGTGCCAAGAGTCATGCGACTAGAAGACTACGAGTAGCTGATTTATTTAATATCTTTTATTTAACTAATTGTTCAAAATGATATAAGATTATCTCATTCAGAAACTAGACTGACATTTTCTTTCTCAAGCGAGATTCATCGAACTATTTACCGTAATCTAATAATCAGCTAATTCTTGACGCTAACCCAGTCACATTCTTATCGTTCGCATCAAGCCTCCCAATTCCCCTTTTTTGAAAAATGTCCAGAATAACTCGATTACTGACAAAGAAAAGTTTGTTTGAAAAAAAAGTGGATAAGGCAAAAACCACAACCTTTATAATCGCATCAGGCGAACTCAGATTGTTCCCGTTAATTATTGATGGGATGAAACTTTTATCAAAACTTCAAGAACAGAAGCCAAAATTATTTGAAAGCAAGAAAACCCTTCATAATGCCTGCGAAAATATTAAAACAAAGCCGAGGTGGCCGCCCCGCCTCTACGCAGGACAGGACTTAGGTGAATATACGTATAGAGCTGATAATACCCTAATATCCAATTAATTAGTGAAGAGTTTTTAAGGAACAATCTTAGCTTATTTCCGTTAGGTACTTGAACGATAATTACCTATCTAGTTTAGACTTGTAGATTAATTACCGAATTAGGGTTGGAGCTAGCAACTCATATAACAAGCTAAAAAAAAGATAACAAATTTATCCTAATGATATCTAAATTAGTGTAGCGATACCTGGCACGCTGGTCTCAGAATGAATTAAGTATGTACCTATAAGGAAATAAACCCTGAACTACTGAACAATCACAGTTAATAAGTAAACGTATTTTTCAATGAACAAACAAACGTAATTGTAAATGTTAACATGAAGAGTAGGTATTAAAAAGATTTACATATATTACAATAGTGTGTACATTGTTTTGAGTTAAGCGTAGAACCAGCAATTGATAGTGAAAAGAATAATCAAGATGGTGAACATGTTGAGCTTTTATTTGTTATATAAAAAAAGATTCCTTTCCTTAGTGGTGCCATCATCTCCAAGATTTTCCGCGAAAATCCTCCAAGACTACTGCGCGCGGTGATTAATACAACGCATCTCCCCCAACGGTTTAATCGTTCGCTGGCAACATTTTTACCCAATTTTTGGGTGAAGAGACACCCCTTCTGCCCACCCCGTACCGACCCACCCCTTTCTTTCGTTAAGATAAATTATCCTACGATCAGGATAAGAGTGTAGGTTCAAATTGCCGACTTTAAAATTCAACGGCCCAAATATTTATGCGGAAATTAGTTAACTCCCGCGACTCTGTGCGTTTTTAATGACAATTGGACATTAAGATGGAATTTAGGCAATATCTTGTGGACTATATGCAGAAGATCTTGAATTCTAAGATTTTGCTATGCAGGATATAATAGTTACATAAAATATTTATTTATAAGTATCAAACATGACATAGCACATACAATACAGTTAATAGACAATACTTATGCATGAAGACACAAAAATATGATGAGATATGACCTTAACCCGGTAAATGAATAGTTAGTTTCAAACTTGGAGCAAAAATTAGTATAAAGCATTATATTAAACATGCGGAAAAAGCAGGTGGGGACAGCTAGTATATATACATAGGTATTGACATTATGAAAACAATAATATGGATGATAAACATACTTACCTTAGAATACTTTCACTTATCAGCTGTCATTGTCAAGAATTAAATCGTCAAGCGATTGTTCACGATCATTTGTTATTTTGTTTGTTTGTTTGGTATTAATGCCGCCATTGCGAGGTTTGATCGTTTAAATGGCGTTTTCCCTTTACGCTCGTTTTATATGAGTAATTACTTCATTTATTATTATTTTGTATTTAAATTTTAACAAAAGTTAACTGCTAAAATGACCAAAATAATCTCTCATAATATATATTTCTAATTAAAAAACAAAAGTTTTATTCGAAGCTCATTGCCTATGACTATCTAACCTGTCATTTCTTCTGAATCATCATTCCACAAATAAGCCCACCATTTTGTTAAGCGTGGTCTTGCGACTCTTAGCTCTGTTTACCCTGTTAGGGATAAAGACGTGATACCGTATCTATACCGTCATCTGGGTGTTTGTCAATTGGTTGCTTTTAATATGGATTTGTGGAAGGACAAAGGCCTTTGCCCAGCAGTGTAACAATAAAAAAATGTACTAATAAAAAAAATGGGTCATTCGTTACGCACTAATAATTCTGCTCTTTTGATATATATCGTTATTATGTTCATATGGGAGTGAAATCAAAGTATACAAGAGGAAAAACACCTTAAAATTTCTTTGATATTTGACTAGAGGTTTCGACTCGTCACAATTACTTTCTTTTGTAATTATAAACGCTTCGCAATTACAAAGATGACGTCTTGAAAGAAAATCTGAGGACGAAGCCGAAAAAGGGGTAAATAATGAGTTCAAATTTAATATTAATAAGATCCGTCTCTAGCAAGAATACCTAAGCCTTTTGTGTTTATATTTTCGGGTTTAAATAGTATGATGTTTCAGTTTTATCCATTACTAGCGATCTACCCTGGCTTCGCCCGGTTTAAAAACCTTCATTTTGAATCATCCTATCAGCATGCATCAAAATCCGTTGCGAAGTTTTAAAGATCTAAGCGTACATGGGACATACATAACAGGGACAGACAGCAGAAAGCGACTTTGTTTTAAACTATGGAGTGTTTATTACCCTTGTTGTTTTAAGTCAATCCATGGAAAAGAATAAAAACAGGATTTTCCTCATAGGCACTAGCAACTATAGCCAAGTCCATTCTACAAGTATTCTTCGAAGCGTGGACTTCACATCCTACTATTCTTGGCTCTAACTATTCATCATGGACGAGTAAAACCAGGTTAGGTTGACTAGTTTGTGTTATTCATTATAGGAGATAATGTGTGTGATGAATGTCTTACTGTTAAAAAACTAATATCAGAATAGTAAAACCATATGTAATGCAAAGAAAATATAAAATGCGTTTAATAAAAATAAAACTACAAGATTATATGTACCACCTGTACCACATATCTATAGCTGGAATTTGACAACAATGCTGAAAAAATATTCGAATTGAAAACACAAATTTTCATTTTTTTTCTAGTATTGTAAGTGGCCTGTATTTACACCTTGACTGAATACTAAAAAAATATTAAGTATTTTTTATATATTACAATCTTGGACACATTTAGACATGCCTTTACAATAGAAATTATTTGTTAATAAGATAGTGTAAGCTCATTTCGCCCTCTTAGACATATTAATTTCTTATTAGAATTTCAAAAAGTTTTGAATAGAGCAGCATAAACTATGACGTCAAACTACTAACTGCGCTGCAACCGGTCACTCGTACAAAGACCGCGACGCGCGCCAATTAGCGTTCGTCGAGTGTTTTGTACTACAACTACCAGCTTTTTATATGCTTATTAGAAATAATGAGATGTCAGTGACTTAATTTGTAAGAGAATATATATTTTTTAGTTTTTTGTATTTGGTTAAGTTTATGAGTATAGTTCTAGTTTAAACGGTTTATTGATGGTATTGTTAATTTTAAGTGATTCTAGAAATACAAAATGCTCGCGGCTTTTACATGAAAAATATTCTTAATTTATCTTGCTGCTACTATAAGTATCAGTAATTATATATAATTAATATGTAATCTCCAATTAAATAGAAAACAAATATCTATAAAATAATTTTACATCAGTTTTTTCAAAAATTTCCATTATAAATGACATTCTAAACTACGAAATAAGATCACATTCAAAGTTTACAAAATTAAAAAAAGAAACATGAGACCGGCAGTATTTGCTCCGCAAACTTGCAAAAATTTAAATCAGGAACGTTACTTTTTTAATAAAGGTGAGGTGGCAACCGTGACATTCATTAGAGTGTTACGTGTTGTGAATGGTCCCACATGTTACAGCGCCCCTTGTTTGCTCGCGGCTGGTTGAATACTAAACGGACTTTTAGGATTTCTTTTTTTCAAACGACGGTTTCAGTGACGCGTAATACTGGCTGGTAAGAAATGTTGTATGTTTGGGTTTGTTTTAAGACGTGTTTGTAATTTGGAATAATAAAGGTGATTTTTCACTAGTCACTTATTCACTGTTCCATTTTCAAAACGGTTTTAACATTTTCGATAAAATTTTTAGCTGGCAATTCTTTGAGCTCATAAAATCAAATATTTTAACAGATATCATTATATTCAGCTTTTCGGTACAACCTTTGTTGAAAAATGAGACGTAAAAGTCGATAAAAAAAATAAATAATTTCAATTAATTTTCGAGATCGTAATTTGATCTAATTAAATCTAATATTATCATAGTTGATCATGAAATAACATGACTAAGATGGCTTCCGATATGAATCTTCATATTACTGGCTGTCACTAACATTATCTACTTAGCCTTGATCAAACCCTGATAGCATACATGGCATACGACATCCCACCATCCCCAGGGCCTCATTAGACTTGTACCTCAGACTTATACAAAGTAGACCATGAAAGTGTATATGTATACTTCACGTGTTCAATGCTGGTACGAGTAAGGCTTTGCTTTCCATACTAAGTAGCTTTACTGCTTCTATGCTTTATTTGGTGAATGGGAGAATAGGAGACACCTTACAGCCTTCCATAGGTGAACACTTCTCATCAAGTAGGCTGCATGCTTGTTTTCCCAATAATAGAAAACAAATCGGTCATATTGGATTATAAAAGCAACTCGTTAATAATGGGAAACAATTGTATTTTAACTAACTATCGTACACAACAGATCTTGTCCTGTTTTAAGTAACTATGAATTTTGACAGCTGACGTTTCTGTGAGATATTTTTGGCAAACTCTACTAAGTTTTCGAATGTTGTGCTTAAATTCCATTTTTTATTTATTTGTAGGAGCCCTGGCTAACTTCTTAGTCCTCCTAAGTCTCCTTAGAACATTAAACACAACGAAAAATAACAAAATGTTCCATCCATTCAAACTTAGATCAAGTAAACGTAGATCAAGGGAATTAGAGATTTAGTTTTAATTAATTTGTATCTTTAGTTTTATATAAGTCTGTGACTCCTTCATTCCTAATGAGACCGTTATTGCGTCCAACACGGAAAAATCTCATCTACGCACGCATTATACTGTCTTCATTTACGCAAAGACTAACTTAATTAGACCTTATTTGGATACTAGATGTGCCCCCGGGGCACTTCTCGCATGAGAATTTGAAATCATTCGGAGTAAGTATGAGGCATTTTTCTTTCTATTTAAATTTCATCAATGTACTTTGTAAGAGTGATCTACAACACATTTATTTCATAAAAATTTTCTAATATACATGTATGGACCAATAACACAAAATGAGTTAGGCCCAAACTAAGTTCGAGTCTTATGTTATGGGATACTAACTCAGTGACACTATATTTAATAATAAATACATACATATATAATATATAGATACCGCTAAACATCCAAGACCTAGTCCAATCAGAAAAAGACTATTTTCCATCATGATCTGACCAGGACTCAAACACGGGACCTCTCGATTGACAGGCAAGGATTTTACCAATGAGCCAACGAGGCCGTCAATTTATTATGTTAGCTCCTAAAGATATAAAACATAGTTGTGAGTTAGTATAACATACTAGACAATGATGTATCTAAACTAAAGCCATTTTAACAAAAATAAATATAATAATAATAATGCAAAAAAAAAGAAAATGGTATAACAATAAAATTCCCCGCTATTCCAATTCAAAGAATTACCATTCGCTCGACTTAATTCCGAGACCGCGGCTCACGCACACTCCTAATACAAATTAAGAGCCCCCGCAATGTATGTCATGTCTGTGTAAGTATTGTAAAGTCTTAAAAATGAGAGGACGAAGGAATCTTTAAAGGGTAGGACTTAAGTGGGGGGCCCTTACCTCCCTAAGGGTGTTTTGCGCAAGGCGTTATACTACAGCTTATTGTTCGTTGTTTTCGTTCAATATTCGGATGACTATAAAGGTGGGTTAAATGTTATTTTAGGGAATTAGCAAACCTTTTTATGAGACAAGAATTTTTAATATACTAGCCGGTATTAAAAAAGATTAAATTTAAATTCGGCCAGTGATATACATATATGTATGTGATTTTATTTTTAAATATTTATGGTTGGAAGTGGAAAATTCATTTTTAATTCATATTTAGGTCGTTTCCATCAAGGGCAAATAATACAATTCCAATATGGAATCGATCGACATGTATATAATTTTTAGTTTTTAAATATTGAAAGTAAATGCAAGTTTTCTTTTTGTTATTTATTTTTGACAATACAAATATATTTATAATTTATAAATTTACCTAAAATTTGTTTATTATAATTATCATAGGTTATGAAGAGAAGAATTATCGCAGAATGGATATGTTACTAAGCGGGCGAAGCAAGTTTATATTAACTTACAATTAGTAAATTTTTATGGTACACTTTACAAAAACCATTTATTTTAAATTCATATCCTATTTAAAAGCAGATTAGTATAATTAAGAGGAAATTAAAAAATCCCTTTTTTCAAGTTGCGACATATAACAACATATAATTACATACTCTTTTAATAATAAAGTTTAATCGTAATTTACACTAGTATCTTTTTGTAACACAAAATTAACCACAGTAAAAATAAATGAAAATAATTCAACAGTAAAACTTTATTCCATTGTCTCGTTATCAACATACCTCGTGTACTTTATTGGTTTAACCTGAAATTCCATAATAGCGACTTAACAAACTTTTGTACAAAGACTTCAGTCTTACAGGTCCATATAAAACCTTCAAGGCATTATTTACGTACCATCATTGTCACGCACATGACGTCGCCGTTCCATTAAAGAACTATAGCAAAACCATTTTATATTTTCCAGTGGAAAACTCAAAGTTATTCTATTATCATCTTTCTATCTTGATAATAAGGTTGAAAAAATATTCAATAGTGATATGTCTATGTTTGTTTTAGTTTGTCGTTCATAATGACATTTATTAGGAGCCGTATTGGGTACATCATAATAATTAAAATCCATGCACGGAATTCAGTGCCATTCAGTGCCACGTACGATTTTTGCATATTATTAAGTCACAAATTGTTGGGTCGATGAAAAAAGAAATCTCTAGAACACTCACAGTATCACCTTTTTATCGAATACGGGGTAGACAGAGCCAAGAGTCAAAAGTGGAACTCTAATGCCGAGCTAAATATAATAAGTGAAGGAATGGACTTTCAGAATTCTGATAAAAGTGACAGGTTGCTTTTCCATTTTATGTAAAAAATACCCTGTTTTACGTCAACTATTTCCCTTGATTGACTTTTACAATATTCGCAGATAGAGCTATAACTGGCAAATTCTGAAGAAAACAAACAAGAATACTTATTAGTAATTATAGAACAATTTAGTTCAGATACCGCAAGCGGACTGTTGGAAAGAAGTTACATTCAAATTTATTGGCTCAAATGAGTGAGATGGTTAGTGAAATGCTACATAACATACCGCTGGTTCAATGGATACTTTTGTTGTAAGTGTTTATTTTTGATTGGATTATACAATATAAGTACGTATTCGTATAAGTATACAAAATGTCTACGTTTAATGAAAAAGATTGAGTAGAATACTGGCCAAAAATAAATACTTTAACAATATTTTTTTAAAGGAAATAATCACCTGTCCTTTTTAAATGTGGAATACACAGACGTAGAGGGACAAGGCAAGGAATATTAAACGGAGTGCGGCATGCCTTAATATATATTAATGTGTGGGCAATCAGACGCGAATGGAATACGAAATGGGGGATTTTTAATTTAAATTAAGAGGTATTTTCTTCACCGTATGATGAGGGGATATTTTGAAAGATGAGCGTATTTTATTGTCTTATCGATATGGAGAAAATTATTTTTGTTAATACACGTTACAATTTAAAGAAAGATGAATATTCCACATCATTATATAAAAGTGAAATGTCACTGACTGACTGACTTTTTTATTATGAAATCTAAAAAATTAAAGGACCTAAGTGCTCACTAAGACGAGATCTTAAAAAAATCGATTGTCCCGGGAATGATGGGGTATGAGCACCACGCCCCATCCACGGGAGAAACTAGTAAAATAGACATATAGTGGGATTTTTACACATCTCATAGAAACATTTATATAAACGTTAGCTATTTAGTTCTAGTCGTGCAACAGATATTTCGATATTCAAATGTTTAATGAACTAAAAAAATATTGGCGCCCCCATTTCACCTCACTTTTTTTCCCAGGCCGCATTTTCATAATTCGAATACGATAAAATTGAATTCAAACATTAGAACGTCACAGGTCCAATTTCAAACTCATGGCTACAAATGAAATAATAAAGGTGAACATTTTCATCAGACGTAACAGAAGATCTGAAGGCCTGAATTACCGATAAAATTCGTCAAGAATTCCTGAGGAAGCTGGCGTGACATCCCCCTGGACCGTCGTAAAGCAAAAGTGACGTCTATAATGCGATCGCCGCCCTAATTATATCAGAAATACCCAAAAATCCCCCCTCCCCTTTCTTAACCCATTAGGAAAACTCGTACTTTTCAAACTTGTTATTATGAGAGAATAAAAGTCGAAGAAGGTTAAAGGTTTCAGTGGATTAGGCATTATTACTGGGAATTCATTTTACAATGAATATTATAACGATAAGTAGGTACTCATATATGTGTTTAAAGTAGCAAATGTAGTCCCAAAAATTATATACAAATACTGTGTTTAATAACGAACTTTATTACTGTTTTATTAAAGAACACAATTTATAAGGTTAAGCGATGAAAACGCTTGAGAACCTTAGTACTTAAGGAACCTAAAGCTATGTTATGTTGTCTCTCAGCGGCTTTAAGCGAAAAGGCATTGAAATGGCCTTTATATTCTTTAAAAAAAACTCTAACCCGATAACGTCCCATCACGTTAGATTGACGAGTTTGTCAGGCGATTATCGCCTTAATGCAGCCGCGATAAGAGTTCCCAAGTTATCAGAGACGTTTGCGTAGGGCGGTTAATGTGTAAAACTGATAAGACTGAGTGACTGATGATAGTAAGTTTGCATAAGTTATACAATGTAAATTGGTGCCTAGAGGATTTAGTTTGTCTTTTGTGGGCTTAACTGTTTAGGCGTCAGCACGGGAACGGTTAGTTAACGGGATGCCATCTTAATATAGATACCTATTCATTTTTTCAAATAAAAACGGCCAAGTTTGAGTGAGACTCGCGTATGATATATTGTAAGATCTTTTATTTTA
>JADGIL010012780.1:0-10265 GCA_020352625.1 Cactoblastis cactorum | reverse complement strand
AAAAAGCCAACTTGTTCAGTGGTTTTTTACAAAAATACACGCATCTACGTAACATATTTTACCTACGTCACTAGCATACTAATTCAATTTTACCTACGTCACTAGCATACTAAATCACTAGCATATTAATTTGGTTAAAAAAGCAAAATAACGAATAGTAAGTTATATAGCAAAACACAAAATATTAATCGAAAAAAAAGATTAAGTATAAGCTATATTAACAGCTATATGACTTAGCCCACAGTCTATTAAGAAGGAGTTAAACAATTAGAGTGTAAGGAACACACGCGCGAAGGAACGTGAGGGACGCATAGGTGGCGCTGACAGCGGCCTGAGGAAGACAGATCGAGGCGCACTCTGTCGGCTAGATTAATGTGGAAATATTAATGAACATAATAAATTGAATTGTAAAGAAATTTGGCATTCGAAATTCTTTAAAACTAAATATTATTTTCAGCTATTTCAATTTAAATATTATTGTCATTAAAGTATTGTAGTAAGTTGGTATATATATCCTCGCTAACCAGGAAAAGATCATTTGCCATCTTGCCTAACCAAAATTCGAACCCGGGATCTCCGGGGTTCGAATCTTGGTTTCGAATTTCTGTGGTATAATGTTTAACATTATGCCACAGTAATCTTAAAAATGTAGTTGTTCAATCAATTAAATTTCATAGTAGCACAGGTTTTTGATCAGGTGACAAGCTTGTCTATAAAAATTTATAGTTATTGTAATCATATTTGATTCAGCATAAAGCAAAAGTCAATCAAAAATTAACATAAATATGTTGAAAGCAAAACTCATGAAAGTCTAGGGTTCAATATGTTTCTCAATTTATTTGAAAACGGAAAACGTATTATAAAAATACACATCAATTATTATTTTAATGCTAATTAATAATTATGAAACCTTAAGTTATTAATAAAACAATTCTATTAGTCTGTTACATTATGTACTTACAGTTAAATAATAACTATCAGCGATAGTTCTGCAGTAAGTAACCTAGCTAAGTAACGTTTTTAAAACGTATATGTATCTTTAACGATTATCTCCTATAAACAATAACTTGTATAAATCTTATTTTTTTATATTTTTTTATCTTAGAAACTCTAATATTTTTTAGTTCCTTTATTCTGACTTAATCAGAAAATCGACAAAATTCTGGCATTAACTACTTATTCCACCAAAATCTCCACCTTTTAACAAAGTACTGCCTTGGAGGCTCACGACACTTGTTTTCGTTTACCCCGTCAGAGATTAAAAACGAGATACTGTATCTGTAACCGTCAATTTTATTAATTTTTTATTTCCCAATTAATTTTAATTGCATGCAGACCCTCAAATTTAAAGGTGAACTCCAACTTGCCATTTTTTTCTTCCCGATTAGAATCTCGGAAGCTCTCTCCACATTTCTGAGCACTTTCTTAAACGATTGTCGAGGACACGCGTGTTCTATCGCACATCTTTGCCTGTACCATGATTCTTTAGCGAATTCAGTATCGTTTTGCCATCGCTCTCTTTGAGGTAAAAATCTATTAGCTGTCGGTGAGGAAAAGTATTCATTTATTTGCCAACAAATTATATTATCTTAGAAATAGGTATATACCTACTTCTATCCTGCAATAAATATTTATAAGACTAGCTTAATATGGATTATAATAATAGCTTGTCTATAGAGCTAAGGGTTGTGCGTGAAGCCATATTAACACTACCACCCAAAACTACATACACACGTACTATTAGTGTAGAATTTTGAGCACTTTACCAGCTGGTTAAAACGGTCAAATTATCCGCTGGATTTTATCTCATGTAAAAGTACATCGATATTTTCAACGTTTATCTTATTAACCTTTACGCCATGAATATTATCTTACTATATTGGCTAGAGTCTATTGTAACATGTACTCATAATATCCATCTTTAAAGCAAGTCTATTGGAGTAACAAGAAAATATTGTACAATTTAACAAAATTTTACAAACTAAATTACGATCTAATTTCGATATATAGCTAAGATCATTAAGTGGTACCGGTCTCTGATGGATTCGAGCTTATCCCACTGCGTGTCTAGTTAATTGGATGTCCGATAAACAGCGGTGTGTACAGAGCACTACAAGGCTAACATTTGGTTTACACGGCTCTTGTGTATCTATTTCGCATTTACTCGTATAATGGAACTATTTCTAAATGGTGTGATTTCAAAGTTCAATATTTATCAAAAAAATATTTAGTGGCATTTTCTCGTGTCTTGTTTAACAATGTTTGATCAAGATGTTATACTTAATAAAATATGTAACTAATATTATTTTGTTTTCTATTATTGTTATTGTATAAATAATGTAGGAATTAATCATTATTTTATGTCTACATCAAAAAGGCTTGTATTTAATTGAGCTACATATAGCCTACCTAAACCTAACTTATCAACTTAGCCAAAAAAACATTATTTGAAGAGCTGTATATTCAAAAAGTGCTGTTTAATGCTCACATAGATGTAGTCATTTCAGATATATTTCATTGTTCAGTTTTTTATTTCTCCATCTAAAAAATTATACACGCATAGAAAAACGTTTCAAAAATAATAATGTTTTAGTACAGACCTAATAAAAACCTAAATAAAAGTTTGAATCCAAACGTAACAGAAAATCTCCTTAGAAACGTCGCACCAATTATTTTTGTCTGTGGAAATTGGAGATTTAACGAAATTTAAATCGCTTAGCGAGCGGCGGAATTATAGAAAAAGGCGTGCGTCTTCAAAGGTGGGCAACCCTTTGAGGGGGGACGAGGGGGGGGGGGACGCACTGTGATATAGAAAACTTGTGTTCAGCCCAGTTCCGCGCCTTTGTAACATCATTTCGGGTGCCGCTGTAGTCGGACTGAAGGATATTGGTCATAGTTCGTTGTTTGTATTTTCGTATTTAATTATTTGTAAGGGTAGAGTATGTCATCTGTATTTCTTACAGGAAGTCCCATTTCGCTAGGCCTGCTTTCGCACCATGTTGAAAGCGAAAGAAAAAGTACCATGTGCCAGATGTTTTGCCCGTGGAGCTTGTAAAAGTCAAGCCAGAGAAACGGCTTTGAAAGAGAAATTTTCCTATGGGCAAAATGCTAGAAAATTAAATAATCATATTATTACTTCTATTAACATAGCTAATAAGTCTTTTTAATAATTTTTATTTCACAGAAAATTTAAGTCATTCTTATATTTTTTTAAATACGTGTACTTATGTACAGAGATAAATATTAAGCTACACTTTAATTTATGTTTAGGTTTTTTTTAGTTAGTCGAGCAAATGTAAAGTACACACTCAAAATTTTGAAAATGAAAATTATTTTGTAACGTAAGTTCTCTCTTAAGTTGTATCTAAATACAACTTTAGGGAGAACTTACGAAGAGCGGGCAATTTTTTCATCAATATTCTTGACAAAATCATTAAGATATGAATGACTGACGTTTAAAGCAGTCTACATAATAAACGAAATTTTATCACAAAAAAAACATATAATAACACGAGTATCAAGACACGTCGTTCGCGTTGTAGCTTTATAATTTAAGAAGAAGAAACAGGCCATAAGAAATAAATGTAAAGAAGAAGAAGCGTTCGGACCCCGAAAGGGTTGAGAGGGTGTGCACCCCTGCACGCCGCGGGGTGTGCACGAAAAACGAGGTCTGTTTGTCCTGTTGTGTTTGACGAATTTTTAATATATATTTTTGGAAATAATTTTGTTTTCAAAATTTTAATTTGGTATTTTAGTTCTTTTTTTGCGAATATCAGTACCTACTTAATAAGGTGTGTTTGGTATAAAAAAGAATGTAACATTTTCATTGATAGGTTGTTATATCTGTAAGGAACAATAAAAAAAAATTAAATGTCAATTTATTTTTGTCTTTTATGAAAATTTTCTTTGCATTAGGTTGAATTATATAGAAATATGTTTTCATCTGACTTAATATTGGTTATTGACGTAGACACTCCAAAGAAAATTAATTTATTATTAGACAAAGGTAATACTGATCTACAATGTAAAAATTATAATTTTGTAAATATATATAATATTTGTCAATAAAATATATTTGGGAGAAAAATGGCAAACGAAACAAAATCACAAGCAAAGCCGGGCGAAACTCTCCTACCACGCCAATAGCACTCACACTAACTCTTTATTAGTGTGCGTCAATTTTTGCCTGCGCGATATAAATCGAGGAACATGTATTTCTTTGTTCCTTCTCGGCTTAAATTGTTTTAGGACAAGTATTGATTGCAAAGGGTTTGTATGAGAGAGGGATCTTTCATTAGGTTCAGTGCGTAAACTTTTTAAGGTGTTGTTGGATAGGGTAATTAAGTATTGCGAGTTTTTTTTTTAATTATTTAAATATAGTAACAAATACTAAGTAATTTAGGTAGCGAACCCCGGGCTCTGAAGCGTCACTGTTGATGATACAACTGGGATAGCGCTCGGATAAGTAAGAACAATGCATATTTGTCCACCCATTAAAGTATAAGACATGATATATTTTGAAAATTGACGACTATGAAGAAAATGCTGCGATGGCGTTTGTTCCACCACGTTTAGTCAATTTGCACTTTGGAAGTAGTATACTATAATTATTTTTAAGAAAATTATTTCTGTTAATCAAATAAAACTAAATTGACGATTAAAAAGTATATTACTTATTATTATATACTATACATATAATAAAATTGTAACTGAGCTATGTCTGTACATGGGAGATATTTGAGAAAAACATATATAGGGGTCTTTTATAGGACCTATAGAAGCCAAAACGATTGTTGTTAGAATTTTTGTCTATCTATCTGTATGTTTGTACGCGCATCACACAAAAACTACCGAACAGATCTGGATGAAATTTGGCACCGCGATGGACTATGACCTAGATTAAAAGATAGAGAAAAATGAACAATTCCCGAGGGATATAATTAATTGTAACCGAGCAAGCGGATGACAAGATATTATAGTTTCCATTGGTCGGACGAAGTCGCGGGCATTAGCTAGTGTATGAATAAAAATATGTTGACTTTGACTTGATAGCCCCACAGTGGTTTATGTTAAATAAAAAAGATATTAAAATTTTGTTTGAATTACTAATAAAATGTGACATTTTTATCTTTAACGGGTTAGACAGAGTCAAAAGTCGTGATATTCTAAGGCCACGCTTAGCTGAATGGTGGGTTTATTGGTGGAGATTCAGATATAGTGACAGGCTGGTAGCAGATCTATGAGAAGAATCACCTGATTCAAGACCTTTCCTTTTATAATCTTTTGCAACCACCGCGGGTAGAAAAGAGACAGACAAAGACGGACATTCAATCATTTTGTTTACTCCCAGATCTGTAAGGATTTGTAAAAGAAACTAATGTTTATTTTTGTATGAAAGAGGGAGGCAAGCGAGCAAGTGCGTCATGTGATGTTAACTGATCACCACCGCCCATAGATATCTTCAAAACCTGGACGATCACAGTAGCGTTGCCGGATTTAGATAAAATCGGATAAAATTGGTATAGAAATTATCTGTATCAAGATGTATGATAAAAAGTAACATATGTTTTTCTCGAAGATATAGTCTATTTTATTAAAAAAAAATGCCACAAACCATTTCGGTAGTTATAGAGCATGGTACGTTAAAAACAAAAATACAATCTTTTATGGTTTATTTTATGTCCAAATATCAAAACCTAGACGTGTGAAACTTTTTCTACAAAGTGTGGCAAAACAAAAAATAGGCACAAAAAAAATTGGAATGGTATATTATTTATTACCTTTGCCACATTCTTGCCAACCCCTGCCCACTTCGTTGGGCGTTAAAATATAGTCTATAGCACTTCTGAATAGTACAGCTTTCTGTAAAAGAATTTTCATGATCGATTCAGTATTTCCCAAAAATTAGCCCTTACAAACAAACAGTTACAAACTTTGTCTCTTTATAATGTTAGTATAGATGGTGATCAATTAATCAATAAAACAATACAGAGTCTATCTATATTTTTACATATTTCCAAGAACGTTACCCTTTTAATAAGATTATGTTTTTACGAGATAAGTAACAAAGAAAATGAACTTTGACGACAACTCTTTAGGCAAACCAATAAAAAAATACTCGATCGAAATTCAGTACGAATTAATGGTTAATTTTCGCCTTTATCTCTACTTGACAGGGTTTTTTTAAAGATAGTATTTAAATTAAAGAATATCTCATTGGCTCCTCTTATTCCCATTTAAATTAAGCTTTTTGAAAAACTCTCATATCTGCGTTACCCCGGGCGCACCGGCACATCAAAGGGGGTGGACGAGAAAGGGGTAAGGTATTTTTCTTAGAGGGGAAGTGGGCGGGGGAAAAATGCGTAGACACACACATGCGTAAGTAAATACGGACGCACACAGACGTAAGGCTGTATGTAAAACACTTTAAGAACCAGCGAAGAAATGCGAGAAGCTTAGCGGGTACAGGGTGTACTTTTATGGTAATTACTTGATTCTTAATTGTTTTTTTTTTATTTTACAAAAATCTTCAGCATTGGTCTGGGAGCGAAAGAAACAGGCATAATGTGATAGCTGCTTCTCTTCTCGTGCACATTAAATATTTATATACTGATATAGTATATAAATATTTAATGATAGTAGATATAATCACACAAATTGAGTTAGTCCCAAACTAAGTTCGAGACTTGTATTATGGGATACTAACTCAATGACACTATATTGTATAATAAATACATACATCGATAATTATCCAAGAACTACCTAGGTCAATCAGGAAATTACCATTTAATTCGAACCCGGGACTTATTGGTCGAGAAAATATATTAATATTGAAAATTATGTAAATATCCGCGACATATAGTTATTTTCATAGTATACTCATTTAGCATATTCAAATATTAATGAATTGCAAAAAATTAAGAAAATTATTGAATATCAAAAAACTATGACACCAAACTTATGTCAAAGAAATCCCAAAGATCATTTTGTGTTTGACATTAAAAAAATATATAATCAGTAATCTTTTGATCAAGGTAGGGCAATACTTGACCTTTATTTTAAACTAGCTAATGCCCGCGACTTCGTCCGACCAATGCATGCTATAATATCTTGTTAGTCCTTGCTCGGTTGCAATAAATTTTGTCCCTCGGAAATCGCACGTTTTTGTGGGATAAAAAAGGTACTATAGTAAGGTAATATAGACAGACAGACAGAAATTTCTAAAAACAACGTTTTGGCTTCTATAGGTAGACATATTTAAGAAATAAGACATAGCTCAGTTGAAATTTTAGTATATATATATATGTATATATATATACTAAAATTTCAACTGAGCTAGCAATAAATAGCAAACTATTTACAGCAGATTACAAAATAAGATTTGCTCATAATTAAATATAACGAATGGCATATCTAAAGAAATAGTAAAAAATTTAAAAGACTTTTAGTTACATTTTTTCCAAGACGTTGCTTTAGCATCACCATGTATAGTGGGGGTAAAAGCGAAAGGGTTGCGGAGGCGATCGACCCCCCCTCCCCCCGGGTGTCCACCGCCTTCTTACAACCTTTTTAAACAGGGGGGTACAGTCTAATGCGACGCAGAGCCTTTATTTGCGTAAATAGTTTATTATTTTTGTTTTTCAATCTCGAATGGACTTGTTTAAGCTGCGTTTAATGAAACTGTGAACTGGGATAGAAAATTCTGGCTTTATGTTAGTTTATAGAAAAAGATTATCAAATAAAAGCAGATCACAAACAAACAATATGTTGCGTCGTATGAACAAACAAACAAAGCTAATAGTCGTTGAATTCAAAAGCCATTATTAGTTGGAGCGAGAAGTGTTACTCCCTTGATCGAATTAAGCCTACAGATGTAAAGCAGCTAGTACATTCTGAGCATGAAAATTTGAAATAGGGACTAATAAATACAGGAAAATATTTTTGGTGGGCCTGAAGACGATGTATTGGAAAATAACTAGTACTAATATAAAGATCACGCGAGTAAAGAAGGACCGACTCACTAGCCATTAATATATCAGTACTAATTGATACTAAAGTTAAAGAAACTTATTTATCTCCAATCCAATAGAACAACTTAAACATACACACAAAAATATACTTGATAAGCCACTTCTAAGAACCACTAGATTTAATACAAGTAAGATTTATTGGCTACCAATAATGTTTATCTTCAGTATTGTAGGCTTATTACAGACTAATCTATCGTTTCTTCAAATAAAACTTTTATTTCTGAGAATAAGGGATTACCGATCGTATAAATGGTCGGCATATTGAATTCTATCAGCTCTGCCTTGGACTTAAAACGGGCTGTCGTCAAGAATGTTGTATTAGCGAGGCGTCGCTGTAGGGGGTGAGGCGCGGAGGTATCGGGGGAGGGGGTGTAATTGCAAAATAAAATTAGCCGGAACGGGTACGTGCTCAATTTGCGCCTCTCGGCACTGATTTGTTTTCGTTCGCCCCATGTTCCGCCTATGCGCGGAATCTCACAGCCGCTCTGTGTTTTCTTAGCCTATATATTATTGATTCAATCCATTTCAGCCATATTGCCATATTACAACTAAGTACTAATAAATATAGCGAAACCCAACTTGAAAAGTATAAAATTAGTTGACAGAAACAATTGAAAATCCTTCGGGCGGGGAAAAAATCCGCCCGTGATTTCCATCCGCGGAATGTCGACGCTCCAAGTTCGGACTGCGGAGTCAATGGCTTTTTTATTTTCGCCGTTTTCTTTCTTTTCCGGTTGAACTTTCCCAAAGTTTTTATTTTGAGGAAGTTCCACGAGTGTCAGTTTGCCGTTCGGCCCGCAATTTTCCGCGGTTTGCGCCGATAATTGCGGCCGCAGGTGGGATATTTTTCTTTTTTTTCTCTTCAGTCTGTTTAATTTTCGCGTTTATTGAGAGTCGACGTCACGGCTCGGCGGGTTAAGTTACATAGGCGTGACGTATACGCCTTTCGTGTGATGTTCACGTACGGCACACGTGCCACGCCTATCGGCTGAACGCCCACTCGACTTCGTTATGTGGCTACGTGGCCCAGTTACGTGACGGCGTATGTGCGGCATATGTGGGGCGTGTGTGAGGTTGTGCGCATGTCGGGGGCGTGGTCTGCCGTTCACGTGACCGTGTCACGGTGTGTATCACGCCGTCACGCTCCCGCTGTGTGCGCAACGTGACAGCTATTTATTCTTGCGCCGACTCCGAGTAACGATAAATGAGTTATAATTTATTTTTACTCGAAAAAGGAAGGGTAAGGGAGCCTCGCTCTGTAATTAATGACGAAATTGGCTATTCCGAGTATTTGGGAGCCGGTAATGAGGTGAGATTGAGATTAAAACTCGGGTAAATGAGCTCCGTAAAGGATTACGGTGGAAAAATTGGGAGTTATAAAGTCATATCCGACGATGGCCGAGAACTTTGATAGTTACGATTTCGCCTTGTAAATTATTAATGAATGTTTTTTTTCACTTGTGGGTGTTCAGTTTATACTTAGAAACTTTTCTAATGGATACTTGTTAATGGGACGGTCCATGCCTCTCAACCAACAGGTTTTGATGGAAAATGGTCTTTTCTTAATTGGCCTGGGTCTTGAATGTTTATCTTTATATGAATTACATTATACAATATAGTGTCGTTGAGTTAGTATCCCATAATACTTACTCATAAGTCCCCATAAGTCTCGAATTTAGTTTGGGGCTAACTAAAGTTGTGTGATTTGTTCTCACATACATATTTATTTATTTATGGGCTGCAAAATTATCTGAGAATTTGAGGATAGTTTATATACTTTTACAATATAAATCCCTTTTCAACAATATTCTTTACAATACCTAGTAGGATACAAGGTACTTATTGTAAGAAACTGTTGATTATCTTGATTATGAACGAATGTGTGAAATAAAAATGGTAGATACGTAAAATAAATTGTTGTATTACATTATTACATTATATATGTATATGTGGCGTTGTAGTATACATATATTAGGTTAACTCGTGACTTTACTAGTAGCCTAAAACTCCCAAACTCGTGGAAAATTTGTGAAATCATAAAGAAATCTAACGTAAAATTTGAGACCCCCTAGATATTAAATAAAAAAGGAAAATGAAGAATCAATTGAAATGAAACAAATTTAACGGATTTTATCGCGGTTTAATCACTAGCACTACACACAAAGGAATTTTATACTGTTTTGAGTTCTCTATGTGTAACTATTTAAATTAAATAGTTTAATTAATTAAACTATT
>JADGIL010012774.1:0-20111 GCA_020352625.1 Cactoblastis cactorum | reverse complement strand
TTCAAAAACCGGCAACGCTCCTGTGACCCCCCCGGGTATTGCAGGCGTCTATGGGCGGCGGTGATTACTTAACATCACGTGACCCGCCTGCTCGTTTGCCTCCCTCTGCCATAAAAAAACACTTCTTCACGTTAAATATTTAATAAAAGTTTTTTTTTTTAATCAAGCTACAGACTGCCAGCATTTCGGTACGACTACTGCTTTGAGAAGAGGTGCTGATAGATACTCTATTAGTTTTGGTCCTTAATAAACTATGCTTATTTTAGAATAATTTAACCACTTGCAAATGGATTGAATTTCGTCAACAATGTATCTAGTCACCTGTTGAGTGTGGTTAGCGTATTAGTATTTACTCATTAGTTTATTACATAAACTCATTATCAGAGCCCGGATCCCCGACGACTCGCCAAATTGGTTCAGCGGTTACTGTGTAATTGACAAACAAACGTACACACAGTTTTTTACGCTAAAATGTAATTTACAAACCACTCGACCGCCTTCGTTCAGGTTTGTGTGGGAAATACGACATTACCACAAAGTTAACTTTTTTTATTGACAGTTGTCCGTCGGTTATTTTGAGATATATTTTACAACAGTTAATTTACATTTTTACATTAATTACACTTCGATAAACCACTGAGGTTTGAGAGGAAGTTGGTATTAGAACTTTGTTTTACATATTTGTAATTCCGTTAGACATTTAGATCGAAAATATTTTATAATATGCGGCAACTAGCCTTACGAATTAAAGAAAATAAAGCAAAAGGTACTTAGATTTTTCCAGATGATTTTTTGTAAAAGTGGATCAAGGCACATGGTTGAACTAACCGTAGGACTAGAAGGAATAAAGGAAAGCAAGGGAGTATTTTCATAGTGATGTGCTAGCAACGTGTCACTATATCTAAATCTCCATTCTATCAATAAGACCACCATTCAGCTTCTTGGATCTGTCTACCTCGTTACGGAAAAAGACGTGATACCGTGTCGTTTAGTTTGTTTTTAACCAACTTATTTTAAAAGTTTCACTTATCTGATATAAATAAATTAGCTCACTTGTTTGAACTTTGTTCTTAGTACTTACTTAAGTAAATAATTTAAACAATCTAAAATACTTATTATCATGAATTCTAATACATTATTGGCACTTACCTTGGACTTAGCAACATAATAAGTATTAATTCCTTTTGATGAAGTGGAAGCAATGAACTTGCTAAAATCGTTAAGTCGTTTACTTAACACACAATGGCTTAATTTCCAACCAACTTGAATATTCATACATACAGGTATAGGACCCGTATTGTTTGTACTTATTACATAATTTAGGTCCTTAAATAGGTAATTATTATCATAATAATTGAAATCAAAATCTTTATTCAGAAATTAGACCTTCAAAGGTAATTTTCAACGTCAGTATTTAAAAATACGTCTTAATCGAGCTATAGATTATCAGAATTTTGGGATGAAAAATTACTGAGAAGAAATGCCGAAAGAAACTCGAGCAGTTTTGGTCACTGTTATGCCAGAAGGGCTTGATAATCCATTTAATACCTATCTATTCTTATTTCTCTCTACTAATATCTAAGTATACTAATATTATGAAGAGGAAAGCTTTTTTTTTAATTGGCTCCGAAACTACTGATTAAAAAAATTGTTCCTCAGTAGAATCCTAGACTTTCTGTGATGAACATACTTGGCCTATTTTTTTAAACCCGTGCGAAGCTGGGGCAGGCTGCTAGTAATATTTCTGTAAAAGTATAATTAAATATATGTAAGTGTAGAGTGGCGAAATCACACTCTATAATCAACTAAATGTTAAAAAAATAATGTGACGAGATTGCACCATGATATAATTCCTCATTGTTGGATTTCTTGAAAAAAATATAATAATAAAAAAAAAATAATACCATAATAATTATTTGGGTAAAATCGCGTGTTCCACAAAGTCGATCTTTTACCTAGTTTTGTAATTCATGTTTATATCAATAATTGTATCGAAATTCTCGCAGTAGATGTTGCGTAGCCCGTAATTCAGATAAATACTAACAGTCTCATGATTCTTGACTCTGTCTATCCAACATGTGAGGAAGACGTGACACTTTGTGTGTAGTTTTTTTCTCATTATGCCTGAGAAATAATATGAGCATCCATTCAATATTTCACGTTAAAATTTACAGGTTATTTCATATTAACATATCTGGTGATTTAGGAAGGTTAAATTTTTTGGGCAGGCGAAGCTAGAACACATTTTCTGGTAATCTGTTCATATTTTACATGAAATTTTTAATCACACAGTCTTTAGTCCTTAAAATTGCAGATGTCTCTTCCATTGTAGACTATTTCTTTTATTTTTTGAATTAATGATAATATATTTAAAAATAACGTTTACGCACTAAAGAACAGAAAAGCGCGGTAAATCGTCGTCACAGATGAGATCCAAACTGGCCAACAAAATGGCGCGAGACAAATCGGACGTTTTGGTTTGAATAAAGAATAAATACCAACTTAAAAGAATCAAAACCAGCGACCTTCATAAATTTAACCAATAAATGTCATGGCGACGACCAAAAAGTGTCCCGAAATTTTAAAGGGTTAGTTGACAAGTTTTATGATTTAACGCGGCGTATGTCTCATCACAAATATTTGTGGTTTTTGTATTTATGTTAATTTTTGTTGTAACGTTTTGGCCAACAACAATAACAGACAACGTATGTATGTTGCTCGTGTAGCAAATAAACATGTGTACCAGTTATTACGTATGCTTTCACAACAGGACACTTTTTTTTTAATTTTCCTAAGTACAAGTAGACTAAGTATAACCTAAAATACTTAACTCATAAAATTCTGAAAATAAAACAAATATTCGTTGTTTTCTTCCTAAGTAATTATTTTTCATGTTTAGGAATTTAATTTATATACTTTTACAATTATAAACTTATCCATCTCGCACATTGTGTCTTAATTTATAAGCTTCTATTCTGTGAAATTTTATGTCATTAAGTATAATGCAATAAGTACCTATAAAGCAAATGGCGACTTACTAGAATGAGATGTTTGCTATGGCTCTCTCTGTTTAAATATTATACTTATAACTTAAAATAGTCAATTGGTAAAGGTAGATTCTCAAAAAGTAGAGTCATCCGCATAATTAAATATGGACACAAAAATACCTCAAGTTTTTCCGCAAAAAAAAATACACACTAAGTACTTACTGACAAATAAATTGTTATCAATTCGATAAGTATATTTTGACCCCACAAAAACGTTTTAAAAAGAAATTTTAACTATATATTGTGTATTTTTTTGAAAAAATTATATTATGTATAAGTATGTGTCTGTCCATACTTAATTATGTGTGTGACTGTACAAATATTATTTATAAGTTAAACTTGAGTTTAACTTTTTTATGAGTCACTGAAATGCAAGAAAAATTTTTATAAGTAGGTATTGAGCCATTTTCATTTAAGAGTTTTATCCATTTACTAACTACTTATAATGATTCCAGTAGTAAAGTTAGCATCACCGGGTTTTTTTTAAGTAAATCGACTGTATGAGTTTATCTCATAAATCATAAATCTTCAAAGGCTGTGTAATAAATAAATAATATACCTAGAAATAAATAAAACTTTAGTGTTGGTAAGTATTTTTAAATAACTATATTTTTATGGTTGCCTAGTATTAACTGTGTGTGATGTGTAATTTCTTTTTAAAACGACTTAACCGATTTAGATGAGACGTTCCCTGGAGATCAAATAATTCACAATACACCATTTACTCTTTAGAGTTACTTTATTACGGAAATATATGAAGTCTACAAAATATAAAAAAAAAAAAATATGTAATTATGCGGATGATTTGTGGGCAAAAGTTGCAGTGATTTTCATGATATTTTCCCTGCTTTAATGACATCTGTCTGTTACAATACGACAAGGCGCGTTCTAGACATTGAAATGACTATATGTGTGTATAACTTCAGACTAAAACATTTGATAGTTACTATAAAGGTACAACAAAAAGTACTGCTTGTTCGACAGAATCAGTACGCTTCGCCTTATAACATATTTAATTTTAAAAAAGTTTTTGTAAGCCTATCTTTATAGGTCGTAAACCAAATCCTATTATACCCTGACTCTGTATCGGCGACTGTATGAAGAAACCAAATGAGCAGTTTTACTGTGATAGTGTACAGCATTTATAATGGTTTTATGTTTTGTATCAAATATGGCCGTGTGGGTCTTTCTACTTGTAGTAAAAAGTTAAAATTGCATTGGATTTTGTAGTAAAATAAATAAATAAAGATTTATTAGCGCCTGTTTGTATTAGAACAACTTGTCAATAATTACTTCAATTACATGCCTATATATTATACAGGTTTTAGAATCTTTATTTCTGAAAAAGAACATACATATGTAGTTCGCTTACTTAAGATTTACAATTTAATATATTTTATTTACACAACATATATTATCGCATCAACACAAACAAATACTGTCTGTAATTTGTTTTAGTTTCACAATTTTATTCCGTTTAAAATATTTACGACGACGAAAATAGTTATGATGATAATAAGTTGCGCGTAAACGAAGTTAGAGCATGCTCTAACTTTGTTAACTCATGAGCTAGTAAATCATATGAGTAGAATTTGATAATGGCCACTATGAAAAATCCTCTCATCATTGCAGGACGAGGGGAGGCAGGCGGCGCGATGGCGTGCGCCGGCTGCGAGAAGCCGATCTTGGACAAGTTCCTCCTTCACGTTTTGGAGAGAGCGTGGCACGCCGCCTGCGTCCGCTGTGCAGACTGCCGGGCCCCCCTGGCAGATAAATGCTACTCCAGGGACAATAAGCTGTTCTGTAGGAATGATTTCTTTAGGTGAGTTGAGCTCTTGATGTGGATATAGAGAGAGCTTATCACGGCCACTATATTACGGCCTACGGCCACATATAGATTATATGCTAATGTTGTTGATATTTTGTAAAAATCTTCTTAAGCTAATCTTGTCTGTTGAGAATGATAAGCGAAATATTTTTGTCAAAATATACAAATACGTTTTATTTTACTCAGTTTTGGCAAACGTCTTTAAAAAGAAGTATTAGATTTTGATAATTACACTTGACAAATAAGCAAACTTAATAATATTGGCAAATGATTGAAAGTTAAGTATCACTTTAAAAGTTATAATATATCAAGCAAATATTGAACAAAATAGACAGAAATTCTTTAATGTACCTAAATTAGTATAATTATATAATAATCTGAATGTGTTTAATGGTTGATCTCCACACACATCGTCTCGTACATAAAAAGGACAAAAAAATGTAATTTTGTCACAGAACAGAAGTGGAAAATGGTTCACTTTAAACTTCCGGTGTCTTGATGGTTTAATTGTATAATTTTGGTTTCCATAGCGCGTTGTAACAGTCAAGGCAAGGCGATCAAGTTATTAAATTTTTTGTTATTTTACTGTCAGTGTCACTTAAAAGTAAACAAAAATAAAATGGACAAATCACTTAAGACTGAGTGAGCCTCAAAGAGAGACTGGGGTTATGGTATACTAATTCAAAGATACTACATTTTTAACCCCCTATGTAAAACGAGGGGTGTTATAAGTTTGACGGGTGTATGCAATTGTCTGTGGCATCATAGCTCACAAACGGGTGAACCGATTTGGATAGGTTTTTTTTTGTTAGCAAGGAGACTTAATCGAGAGTGTTCTTAGCTATGTTTTTAACCACCGAAGCAAAAAGAGGGGTAAGTTTGACGTGTGTTTTGTTATATGCGTATGAGGCTTTTTAAATTTTTAAATTCAATTACTTGTATTACAGATATCTTTATAGATAAACATCCAAAACCCAGGCCAATTATAAATAATCAGCAAAGTACAAAGCGACTCGCCCATAAAGGGTTCCGTACCATTTCCAAAGTATATGAAATGGCAGAATAAACACGTTTATTGCATAAAAGCCCCGTTAAATAAGTATCTATTTTATTCTGTTATATTATAAGTATATCTATTTTGTTCTATTATTAGTATGTGTTGTTATAGCGACAACAGAAATACATCATCTGTGTAACTTTCCACTATCTAGCTATCACGGTTCATGAGATACAAGCCTGGTGACAGATAGACATCCGAATCTTAATAATAGAGACCCGTTTTATCCATTGAGAACGGAACCCTAAGCCGTCAAAAATTAAAAACTATTTAAAATTAATAAAATATACGGAATCCCTACACCAGGTAACAACTCAGACTAACATTATTAATTTGATGGGTTCATTCGGTGACATTTCGCCAAGTGACGCCATTTCCGGCCGCCGGATCCTCATTGTTTGAACTATCACGTAAACATAAATAAATTGGAACTTTTTCGTCAATATATCTTTAGAAAAACATTTTTTGTGTAAAGAAAATTGATTAGGGCGAAGTTGTCGGAAATGTGGTTTATAATTTATATAAAACTAAGTGCGCTCTATTTAGACAGCTCTAGGTGTAGGTATATAAAGATGAATTGGACTTCTGTGGCGTCATTGTTAACATGTTTATCCGCTACTAGGATGTCACAGGTTCGATTCCCGGTAAAGTCAAGATGG
Source organism: Cactoblastis cactorum (assembly GCA_020352625.1). Classification (NCBI taxonomy): domain Eukaryota; kingdom Metazoa; phylum Arthropoda; class Insecta; order Lepidoptera; family Pyralidae; genus Cactoblastis; species Cactoblastis cactorum. Next base: position 13,520 of record JADGIL010012774.1, on the reverse strand, counting down.
AAAATTGTTTGTTGTTAGTATTGTAGAATTAATTCATTATAAGTAGGCACTATGGGGTCAACATAGCCCGTGTTATTTGTCCCTATAAGAATATTTATTTCTAAAACAGTCTAAAACAATTATAATCGTCTCTTCGTATACTCATAAGAGCAGTTAGTTAGATACCAAAATACTGGCATTAGAGAAGAAAAAGACGAAATATTATTTCACCATATTCATACAAAACATACCTACTATATTCATACCAAGACATACTACCATATTCTTATAATTTTTCTAGATAAAACATATACATGGTAATATGTATAGTGATATTTTCACCTATAGCACATAAATCTGCCCAAATTTACTGCAAATTCACCCCTGTCACCGCAGCATAGAGACTCGTGCAGGCTAACTTGACATGCGTTAACTGTAAATGTTCTATTTGGTCACCAACGAATTTGGTCACAACGGTAACTAAATCTATAAATAAATAAAGAATAAAAATAAATAGAGTGGCTTTACTAAGTAGAACGTGCCCATATTTTTTCGCGTCAACCTTTGTCGCGTTCTCGAGTCAGATTTTCTCGTAATTACCGATTCGCTCCGGGACTCAATAAGCAGAGAACTCCAGGTGAAAACCGTATCTAAAATATCTGAAAGTCGATTACTAACAGAATTCTATAGACATTTTGTATTTTTAATACAATATAAGTATTTTTTTAAGGTGACAACAACGACATAGAGTATTTTATTGTTTATATTTTATTGTATTTAACTTTTATTTAGGATTCAAATATGAAATATACACATATACTTAAGTAACTAGATAGACTACTAAGTTAATATATTTTTATTATTATTATACTTTGACGACCTCCGTGGTGTAACGGTTAACGTACTTGACCGATACTCAGGAGGCTTCGATCCCCGGTCAGATAATGATGGAAAATTACCTTTTTCTGATTGGCCTGAGTCTTGGAAGTTTATTTATATTTATTATAAAATATAGTATCGTTGAAGTAACGCTCTTAATAATAATCATATTGTCAGTGACAAAATGCCAAAACTTTTCATTGAATCTAAATAATATCGTGGCGTATCGTAATCTGTATACGATAACATACTCCTACAGTTGACTTTACCAATATGAATCTCAATAACTCATATTCCTTCTACGCAATCAAAGCCTTAGTTAACCCTACGCATTTCAACCAAATATCATTCTTTTTTGTACTTGCGGGGTGGCTTCATCGATATGGGCAGATTACAAAATAGAGAAAGAACAGAACTGTGTCTTTTAAGATTCTATACAATATGAGAAATGAAGAAGAAGAAAGAAAGAAATATTTCTCTGATATATTCGTAATCTTGACTAGCAACTCAATTGCTAGTCTAAGATTCTTAGTTTCTTTCGTTTTATATATGTATGTATGTAACTAAATAAAAAAAGTGTTATTCCAGAAATTCTTGTCTGTATGTGTGCCAATTTCATCAAAATCAGTCCAGCAGTTTTTGAGTTTATTCGTTACAAACAAAATACAAACCTTGTTTAAATTATAAGTATGGATAATCTAATAAAGTTACATTAAAAACGATTCAACAAATATGTACCTATCCTTTGATTTAATAGCCATCATCATTTAATACAAAGAATGTGTATAAGTATAGGTATAGGTATATTTGTCTAATTAACACACATTTCGACTCTTGCGCAATATTCTTTATTGACTGTAATATTGCGAAAATTCATCTTATTTACAGGTTTAAATTTCTATAAAACAATATAAAACGAGATCTAATTTTATCATGTTTTGTTTCTGTTCTATCGTTATTTTTAGCCTAAGTTTATGTTTTATTCATGCGGCCTCCATCGTTTATGCTAATGATCGCGGTAATAATTCAATGTGATGATAAAATAATAAAAAAAATAGCTAACTCGCGATTGCTGCGCGAGTTTTTTACTGATCAAATATACTTGTTTCGTCACCTGGTTTACAAAACATTTTACCTACGTTGACTTAATATAGTGTTTTATTTTTAAAAAGTAAGCTTTTAAGCAAGAAATATTAAGATACAGTATCATGTCTTCATCACTTACGGTGTAGACAGAGCCAAGAATCGAAAGGGACTCGAAAGCCACGCATGATGGTGGGCTTTTAGGTGGCATGGAGATTCAGAAATAGTGACAAGTGGAGAAAAACGTGACACTTCATCTGTATCCAACAAGTTTTCAACAAATTTATCGATATTATAATATATAGTATATAGATTCTTTGTAATGATACGCGTGAAACAAATTATGTTTTCACTCCAACCTGAGATTTTGAATGAAAGGTTTGTTCGCGATATGTTAATGATAGCAATCTTTCAATATGTAAATGTGGGTAGACAGTGGTGTTGATTTTGTGCTTTTATGACAGGAAACCGTGCATAGGTTCTGCCAGTTATTATATTACCTGGTATTCGTAAACTGTATCCCAGTATTCTTACTCAAATGAAGCCCCAGGGTTCAACTATTTGACTAACTTGACGACCTCCGTGGTGTAACTGTACGTACTTTACCGATACTCAGGAGGTCCCGGGTTCAGGTCATGATGGAAAATTACCTTTTTCTGATTGGGCCTGGGTCTTGGATGTTTACCTGTATATGTATATCTTATAAGAAATATAGTATCTTTGAGTTAAAATACCATAATAAAAGTCTCGAACTTAGTTTAGGGCTAACACAATTTGTGTGATTTGTCTCTATATATTTATTTATGTAATAACTAGCTTTATCCCGCGGCTTCGGTCGCGTTTAATTCAGTGGGAATAGAAAGTAATCTATGAAACTCACTAGCCCTTCCACTATCTCCACATAAAAAATCATACTAATCCGTTGCTCCATTTTAACGTGAAAACGTTTGGATAAATTTTAAAAATTAAGATAAATTTTGAAAATATTTACAATATATTTCGTACTGAATGCTACCATTCTCCTAAGAGTTTCGAGGCTCACGAGTATTAGCTCTGTCTACCCCGTAAGAGATAAAGACGTGAAACTTCCGAAATATTCGTGAGATTAAGAAAATACCCGATTTCATGTTTCAGAATATGTACGTGGGTGAAGCCGTGGCTTTGGCAAAAGCTATTTTTTTTTTCGATTTTAGGAGGATTTGGATTTATATGAATATAAGAACGCAAGAAAGCGTGAAAAAAATTAAGAAGTAGCAAGTAGAAGCAAGAAAAAAGGCAATTTCAAAGTTTGGTTAATTCATTAACAGCTGTATCTTGTAGCACTTTCGTAGAGCTTCGTAGCGATTTTGTAGAACTTTGTAGCACTTTCGTAGTAAAAAATACTCTGTTGTAATTCTGATTGAATTAAGTCTCTTATAAGAATTCAATTTCGTGTAAATTATGTTAATTGTTTGTACTAAGTTATTACGTAAAGGAAAGGAGACTTATGCCCAGCAGTGGACTAAATTAGGCTGAACATATTGCTGTTAATTGCAAGTTGCAATAGCATGCTAATACAAAATTTGATGTCATATATTACTGCTCGCTCTAAAATTTATTCTTACAGTGCAAGGTAAATTATGTAAATAGATTCAGTGCATTACGGTTCCAGCTACATTTTACTTATGATGCCTTCATGTTGAAATGATGATGCAATTAACTCACATTCCACATTAGAAAAGGTTTATGTACTATATTAAATCTTTGTTTAAAATTGTATACACTATCTTTTCTCACTTGATAACGATTAATTTATTTACTTTCTCTATGTAAAGTCCACCTTTGAAACGGATTATCAGAATGTATCCTATATATAATGTATCCTGTCTTGTATGTATCTGGTTTGTATTATATGGTCACAATTTTACAATTTTTTTTACTTATATCTATTTAGTAATAATTATAACAGATTTGTAGGTCACATTTAGCAAAATGGTAGCCTTTTTTAGGAATTCGTTGAATTAACATATAATAATTTTAATGCCAGTCTTGACCCCTCACCTAGAATAAAGGTTATGAAGACATTTTCCTTTTTTTAGGCATCAAAAGTTTCTATACCATAGGGGCCATGCATACACCGAATAATGTGTCTAGGTATACCTACATATAACACTCTATCTTATTACGAACGAACCGTATCCTAAAAAAAAGGTTACAAATGTTTAAGAAATATATGAGCGTGCGAACATAACTCTTCCCGGCATTCGAATAAAAAACACATAACATTGTTTTTCCAAACAGTTTTCCAACCTTGAACCTTCACGCGATGCTTCGTAAAATATATGTCGGACTTTTGTGTGTTAACCCATGATTTGGGTAGGGTTATTTGGTAAACTTTGACGGCTGGTTATCGCACTCGTAAAAAAGTTGGAATCCTGAGCAGGGAACATATATACGAATGGATATCGGAACTAGTCAGATTAGTTAGATGAGCATGGATGTGCTAATAAAAATATTGAGGGATCTTTTATATTATGATGGTTTTATTAATACTAATAGTGCTTTAGTTGAAAAAATATGACTGTAAATCAAAGTATTATGAAGTTAATGAGCTTGTTAAGGCAATTTTACGCCTACGATTTGGAGTATTTAAGAAAAATAATGTAAGTTAAAACATTTAAATTACCATTCTACGTATGTATAGTTGTTTAGCGAGAATTATTATTTGTTAGCACTACTACTTTAACAAGTTTTGAAGAAGTTTTTACATGAAAATCTCATAGATCAGTTAATTATCGTGTCTCAATGGTATTACCATTCTCTAAATACATTTACATTGCTTTGTCCCTTGACTTTTCCATCTATTTCGAGTCAAATATAATCTAAAAGAAATATGGAATTATACTAATTAACGACTTTATACTTCTATGATTTATTTAAAATATTCCCATGTTTTCGTAAGTAAAATAAAGTTCCAGATTATCTGATTATTTAATCAAATTTCATTAACTTCATAAAAGACAATGTATGTAGTGAAATAAAGTACATAGTGACGATAAGTTGACGTCTACAGAATAATTTTATTATTAGCCAAAACAATTTCAGTATATAATAACTAAGTCATTGAATATCTGTCATGAAAAACAAAAATAGCTAAAGTTTATAAAACAATATATATTTTTATCACAAAAGATGCAAGATATAAAAGAAAGGAATAAAAAACCAATTCGCAAAATACGCGATGCCTTTACTGAGTTTTCAATACACATTTGCCAAAAAAGCTCGTAAATTATTTATTTGCCTGTAAAAATATTGTAATAAAAACAATATCGGGCTATAGTCGCGCGCATCTCATAAGGTGAAATTACGATCTTGTATAGTGAAGGAAAATTATCGATGTTATTTATACGATGAATTACTTATTAATATTTTATTTTTTACGTTATATAAAATGTCGCTCTGCGTACTAGTTCACCATTGTCTGTAATCTGAGTGATATATTTTTATATCGTTTTCACTAGAAAGTTCCCATGAAATAGGTTATTATCTAGTTTCTATGAAATATTATAATAAATATTGGATTCGGTAGCTTGAAAGCTAAAATAAAAAATATTCAAGAAAGTGCTTTTATACTAAATCAAACTACATTCATTAAGGACGTTTAATTGTGTAATTAACGTGAGCAAATATACAAAAACAGTTTTATTCATTTATACATTTATTACTTACAGAATTATTTTATTATATTGCCAAAACAATTTCAGTATTATAATATCTTAGTAATTGAATATCTGTCATAAGAAACAAAAAATAGCTAAAGTTTATAAAACAAAATATATTTTCACAAAAGATGCAAGATATAAAAGAAATAAATTCCTTCTTATTGAGTATTAAATAACTCTTGTTTTAGCATGTTACTTTTTACTTATTAAATAAAGTTATCGATAAACTGTTATGGACCTATCACTACAGCTGCTCGAAGTTTAGTCGTGCATCAAATTGAATATGTATATTCATAAAAACTGGCTTCTGTATTATCGATAAATTCACTCATTGTCGACGAATAAATAGTGCATAAATAATGGGCTGCCATATTTTGATACGAAATATCCACCATTTTTATCCTATTGTATATGTATATTCAGATGAATATGATGATGATGACCTTTTAATATGAAAATAAATTGAAATCTCTCAGAGTTTCTAATATTTTACACTGTTAGACTCTTCTAGCTAAATCTATACATTTTAAAAGCGAAAAGTTCCTTACTGACTCACTCAACATGATATCTTAAAAACTACAAATGCTAATGGTCTCAAATTTTTCACGGGTTTTCCTTTTAAGACAAAGGTGCTGGCTAAGGCGAAATTTTACAAAATTCTCACAGGGTCCGGTATTATGTACGCAAGTGAAGTCGCGGGTAACAACAAATAAGTTTATATAAAAAACTAACTTTTCTGTGTAAAAGTTTAGCCTTGCTTTTCAATCGAGTATTGATTTTACAACAAGTCAAATAAATATACCAGCTTACCTTAACCGATCTAGAACGTTCTTATGACGTAAGAATTACGTATCGTCAAAGATATTTAAGATTTCAAATAGCTCTTCAGACTACTATGTAATGAAGTATCTCTAATATTATTTTGGGACTACCAGCAAAGCAAATATTTGCCAAAATTCCTGTTTTCAGAGAAAGCTTTGGGTAATTTGAGGTCGGTGTTGTAATAGATAAACAGAATTTAAATTAATGCCCTATTAACATAATGAAACACACACTATTACAAAGTTATTATTTTATTAGGAACTAGCTAATGCCCCCAACTTCGTCCGACCAATATTGGATAGTGTAACCGAGCAAGGGGCTGATATGTTTAGTGACAGATTTCTAACCACCGTCTATAAGAAAAATCCTGTTTTAACCATTTTCCTTCATTTTTGATTGACAGTATCAATTAGGAGGTAAAGGTATTATTCTATGTTTTTCTTTCGCTTTTATTTTTTAATTATATCGAAAAACATGATTTTTTCTTGAATACACTCAATACTTATACAGCAAGACTATTAAACCAAAATAGTAAAACATTTTACAAAAGTAGGCGAAATAATAGCACTTTTAAGCATCATTTACTATTTATTTTAAGTTTTAAAAAAACAATCCAGGTGCGAGCCTAGCTCGCGCATGAAGGGTTCCGCACCGTTACTTATATAAAACAGTAAAAATAACACGTTTATTGTATTATTGGATCCTCCTTAAATATATTTAGTATTTGTTCTTCAAATGGCAATAGAAACACATCATTTGTGAATATTTCAACTGTCTATCTTTTACAGTTCATGAGGTACAGCCTGGTGACAGACCAACAGACAGCGAAGTCTTAGTAATAGAGTTCCCGTGTTACCTCTGGAGTACGCAACCCTAAAACAGGTTTAAATTTTTCATTCAGGGGGTGCTCGTATGACAACCTCACTACTACACTAACAAAGTCACTACTTCTCATCAAGTGGTCTGCATGCCTATTTGCCTGCTTAGTCATATAGGTACTCTTGTTTAGTATTTCGACTAAAACAGGCATGTATCTGAGATATTTGTCACGCTGTGACCTATTCGAGTATCAATTGAATGCACAAAATTCGCAACACGCTCGGGCTAATGGCATACAGATCAGCCGCATTCCGTTCACTGTGATGGACGTTAGAACGCATTATCCGCATATATGAAGATTTTCCACTGACAATTTGCTAAACTACGTAGCAATGGATGGATTTGTCGGCCAACAGTATCAATATAATTACTTTATCTCTATAGAAAATGGAAATGACAGTGAAGCGATTTTTTTATTAAAAGGAAAGTACTTCTTTTGCAAAATCTTATTAAGTACATAAAACAAGCTTCGTAGTGAGAAAATCTAAACTGATATTATAAATAAGTGAAGTTTGTAATCACGATTGTTTGTTTGTAAAGGCTAATCTTCGGAAATACTGAACCGATCATGAAAATTCTTTCACAATCAGTAATCTACCACTATTTAGAAGTGCTATATGTTATATTGTAACGCCCAACGAAGTGGACACGGGTCCGCTTGTCTGTATATAAAGTGGAAATGAATAAGTAAAGCAATTTTTTTCATTTAGAAGAATGTACTCCTTTTGCAAAATTTTGTTAAATAAAACAAGCCCCGTAAAGAGAAAATCTAACTAATATTATAAAGAAGTAAGTTAATAACTTTGATTGTTTGTTTGTTTGTTTGTTTGTTTATAAGGGCTTATCTTCGGAAATACTGAATAGATCATGAATATTCTTTCATAATCAGAAAACTATCACTTTTAGAAGTGTTTATATTTTAACGCCAACGAAGTGGGCATAGTCGGCTAGTGTTTTATAAATTCCAAAGGTAACTTCTATTTATACTATAAAATAAGAGTCCAAGACGATGTCTTATGATATCGATTTAAAAAAATTTGACTGATGTCAGTTTCATTTACATCACATAATGTCAAAGTTGTTTATCAATATGATAACAAGAAAGTTCTTGTATATACAATATTTTACCGTTATTAACAATATTTGTGATATGTATTGACGAAAATAAGGAAACCAATACAAAGCAATGCCAACGGAAGGATTTTGGGACTATGTCAAGCCTGTGGAACATTTTCTACATTGCTTACCTCTTACTTTTGGCGCGAGCGTTATTTGTGCATTCACATTTTTGTATGGCTTTATAGGACTTTATGGGTTAATATGTATCATGATAAGTTATTCAGAATGGGGACTGTTGTACAGCAAAAAACTCGACGTCCTTGCTTTTATCATTACAATGAATATACTTCTCGCTATATTATTTGTGGCAAACATATTCCTGCTAGTTGGAACTGTTATATATAATTCGCATTTGGTTTTAGTCTACTTGTGGAATATTGTTATACACGTGATTTTATACTGGATCTTAATTGTATCGATTGTTTTATACTGTATATTTTCCTGTGAAACCTGTCTTCAAGGATCTGGAATTGGAGGAGCAATCATTTTAGTTCTTACGTCAATATTTTATACACTATTTTGGTGGTATATTTGTATTTTTGTAAATAGTTTTAGACGTGATTTATGTTAGGAATATACTTATTTGTATACCATCTATACCTATTTTTCAACCTTAATTAACTCTATTTTGAATAATATAGGATAATTAAAGCAAAAAATATTTAACTTAAATATGTGCGTACAGACACCGTTACTTTATAAACAGTCAAAACCTCCTACAGATTTTACATATCTGTCTACTATTTCTGCGAAACTTAACTTTTTTTTAACTGGAAGCAAATTAATAAGCTAGTAAAAGATAAGCTTTTACATTTGAAATAGAGTTATTTCAAATGTAAAAGCTTATCACTGTCGACGTTTCTTAACTATTTATTATGAAATGTCCAATATTGTCCAATACAAAAGCTAGAGAATAAAAAACATACATTATATAGATCTGGTTAAAATATTTAGATCTCATAACAATTTCTAGACGTAGAGTGTGGCACCGTAAATAAATATCCTTTTCCGTATTCAAGTACGAAAAATTCTGTATTAATGTACTGTACTAATGTGTGTAATTACTGGCATTTTTCAACGAGGGTTGAAGGTTATAACCTTCAAAACATGAAATCAAAATTGCATAGTAATGTCCAGTCAATATCAAAATCGATACCATTCTGTGAGTCAAACTGCAAAGACAATTCTACTACAATATATCTTATCAAGACGTAAATTCGTATTCGTAGTTAAAAATACTTTTTGTAGCACTATCATAACGGATCACAAAACCCAGTGTTTTGGAAGATGTCATATTTGTGCTTGTATATTATAATTAGAAACTCACCTTTAAAAACTATATCATCATATGTATTTTTTTTCATTTATATTTATTGTTATAATTCGTAACAGAGAAACATAAAACACCAATTTAAAGTTACAAGAGACCTCTCTACTAAAATTCCTAACGTTAATCTATTGGTATAAAATAACTTTAGACTAGGGGTCATGTTTAAGCGGCGCGGTTAGTGCGGTCTGTGTAAACCGGTTTGATGCTCGACTAGCGACCAAAATTTCATGTTACCTTCATCAACCATCTTTTGGTTACATCTAATTATTTAAAGATACCACCCAATTCATTATATAAGTTTATTTGGGTATAGAATATCTATGGATATACAATATAAAAATAAAGTATGTTATGAGTGTGTAGAAGTTGGTTCTAACGATGATGACTTTTTTTATTTAATTTAGTCTGGGTAATAGTCTATTATTAACATCGAAAATAATCAAGAAAAAATACAACGGTGTTCCAAATTTTCTCATCAAATGACTCGTATACAGATAATTTTTTAAATTTTTATTAACTGAAATGCTACATACTACCATTGGAATGACTGCTGAAAAAAAACACGAACAATAGAAAAAGTAGTATTGGTTCCTATAAACCTAGGGGCCTACTTAGTTGTTTAATAGAATAATAATTACTTTCCTTTATCCACTTATTAGCTTCATAGATTTACCGTAGTTATATCTTAATTCATGCAGACACTAATAACAATATTTAACACTTCGCTTTTATCAAAAATAATTTGAAGTATATTACAGCACTTAAAATGGAGTACAAGGAAACACTTTCAATATCGACCGTCGTGCTTTAAGTAATAAAAAGAATTAAAAGGCGACAACCCTGGCGCTGTGCTCACGCTACCTAATAGTCTTTTTATTCGTTTTGTTTGAGTCGACGCTTGAGTAAAGTTTCCTTTTGCTTCCGCGACGAGATTTACGTATTTTTATAGAGAGCCTGCAAGTAGGATTAGCCAAAATAAATTTATAGTAAGATCATTTTAAATCCCAATTTTAAACATACGATCTGGGACCCCAGATCGCCATATTATTTTTTGTGATTGCGTGACATACAAACGACGCTGTTTATCGCTGGAGACATTAGCAAAATGACTTTAAATTAAATAGATTCTACTTTTTAAGTTATTTTGCTATAGGAAATGTAACATATTATCTATATAGCTATATGTATGTAAGAGGAAGGTGACTGACATATCCAGAGATCAACGCATATTCCAAACCGCTGAATCTAGAAGCTTAAAATATTGTATGTAAGTTCTTTTAATAAAGTAAGTGAGCACTAAGAAATAACTTTCGGAATTCCACCCCTAAGAGGGTAAATTGGGGGATGAAAGTTTGTATGAAACTATTTATTCCTGGGATGAGTATGCTTAAAATTTTGTAAAAATATAGTGGAGCTAAAGTTATGAAATAAATATTTTAAAAGCTATGATAATGATGTACTTTGTCAGAACAACACACATTCAAAATATCAACAAACCTTCTCAACCTGTATAACAGACGTTTTAGAAGTAATATTAAAAGTCTTAGCAACATGTTTCGTCGACTCGCAGTGGTAGGTCGACGTGGAACAATTGACTGCAGCCTGATCTTAAAACTTCCGCTGCCTTTGTTCTATGGCACGGAACGCAGGCAGGTACAGGGGTGAGGCCACAGTGCATAAGAGGGCTTGGCTATTATGACGTGCCATAATACGTTTAATATTTTTTAGATACTAGTATCACATTTGATTGTAAAATGATGGTAAATTGCTTCAGAACATAAATTATTTGTTGTCATAATATCAACAGATACAGTAGAAGTATTCCCTTGTGGGGTAGACTAAGCCATGAGATTCGGGCACACTTAGCAGAATGGTGGAGTGAAGGTTTAGATTCAGTGATAAGTGTTGCTAGTCCATAGCTTATATTTTGACTGCAATGTTTTGGTATCAATTTCTTTAGACTATCGGCCAAATGGATCTTAAACCAAAAGAAGAGATGGATAAATTGGATGGATGGAAGAAGGACTTGAGAAAAGGGGGTATTAATGAAATTGGCTAATGATAGAATATGCAATAAGATTACACTTAGTCTTATTTTACCTACTACACAGTAGGTAGGTCTTTTCACTACTTTTGGTACACACCAAAAGTGGTGAAAAGGTAAAAAATAGAAGAATTGAGTGTGAGGGTTATGGAGTTCTTAAAGAATCGTCGAGTTCTACTTAAAGTTACAATCATTCCTTAACTTCTACTGACATGGTAAGTCCGCTGATCTCATCAATGTAAACAAAAGCGAGTCAGTTTGAACAAAACTGTAAATTGTGCACATTTTGCTCAGAGCAACGACAGCTCTATGTCGACAAAGCAGTACCAACTTTTTCAAAGCCCATTGTTTATTAAGATCTTTGCCTGTAAACAAAGCTTAAGATTTTTGAAAGTTAATATGATGTCGTAGCAGTGAAAAATCTTAGAAATAAATTATAATCTTCTTCAGTGATTGTAAAAGACCGTGAAACGAACTGCCTACAGGTATTTCAGTATCAATACGATAGGGGAACCTTCAAGAAAAGAGCGCATAAATCCCCGAAAGACCAGCAATGCAACCTCCCGGGATTTGCAGGTATCTATGGCCGGCAGTGATCACTTAAGATGACTTAACCCACCTGCTCGTTTGCCTCCTTATTTCTTAAAAAGTAACCATTTTTACATGAAATATGAATCTGGGATTCAATCACGGTACCTCTTAGCTGAGAAGTAAGGACTATACCACATCGATGCCGTCTACGTACATTAAAAATATTTTATAATATACCGATGACAAGACAAGAATTTCTAAATAAAGCTTCGGCCACGCGATGCGATAAATTTCAAGATGACTAGCCATTTATGAAGATTGCATATTGAGGCTCAATAACCAATCACGCAGATTTATGCTTCGAAGGTAACTTGTAGTAAATCCAATACCTATTGGATTTATTTTCAAATATCAATTTAACTAGCTTGTTCTTTGGGAGTACAGATAAAATATTATATGTATGTAGGTTACTCAAATTCCTTGTTGTCATGAACGATTATTTTTTTGTTGATGGAAACATTATTTTTTATACTATTTAAATAAATATCCATACTAATATTATAAACCTAAAAGTGTATTTGTTTTTCCGTCTTTCTCAAAATGGATCAAGGGATTAGTGTGATTTTTAATGTGGAGATGAATTGAGTTGAAGGGCTTGAGAGTGATAAAGGTTATTTTTTGTCTCTTTCTATTATATATATACTAGCTTTTTTCCGTGATTTCGCTCGCATCAATTTTAGAAAGGTGAGGACCCTTCTAAAATTGATGCGAGCGAAATCACGGGCAAAAGCTAGTAATTTATAAAATAAATATGAGGTATTAGAACAAAATCTTTTGGTAAAATTCTTTGTGAAGCAAACAATTTTAAACAAAATTCATATTCCAAAATTAATTACTTATAAACTGGGCGTGTAATACTGGTAATTAAAGTAATCGCTGCAGTCATCAGCTCTCGATGACAAATGCTGACAGATAGGCGAGCGGCGGTGGTGACAGAGTCATTTATATGCCCGGTCTAAATCATTAATATGCCGCACCCCGCCGATTAGACGTGTTTTTCATAAATTACATTTTTGTACGCCGTTTGGCGTTTTTTACATCATTTATGTATAACATTTTAATGTTATAAATTTTAGTTTGAAAAATGTTAAAA
>JADGIL010012766.1:0-20239 GCA_020352625.1 Cactoblastis cactorum | reverse complement strand
TGTGACCCACCCGGGTGTTGCAGGTGTCTATGGGCGGCGATGATTACTTAACATCACGTGACCCGTCTGCTCGTTTGCCTCCCTCTGCCATAAAAAAACGTCCGTTCGGTCGTTCATCAGTACGCTCGGTACGAAACCCCTCTCCCCTCACCATAAACGAGTACGTATCGCTTGCGACGGCCGTTTGGAGTAGCGTGCTCTGACATCACGAGAATCATAACGTTTGACATCATCGAGGAGGTACAGCTACCTTTCCATACTTAAGTTCCTTCGATCAACGATGAAGAACTACTTCGATTCACAGTTCCAAAAAAAATCAAACAAAAGTTTGCAAGTTGAAACCGTGTCAGATAACGAGTCTAGTTGAAGACTGCTTATTTATAAGCGATGAGCAATGTTTTGCCGAAAAAATATTTTGTGGCGCGATTGTAAGTTTAGTTGTTCATTGTACGCCGATGGTTCTTGGATTCAATTTTTTCTTGTATTCTTTTTTTGGATTCAATTGGTTCTTGGATTTCTTGGAATGGATGGTTCTTATTATAATTGAATTAATTAGTATGCATCAGTACGGTAAGTACGCAAATTGTAAACATAATTTTGGCACTTTAGTATTTAGTGTCCTTGAAATAAAAATGTTAAGAATTCCTAATTTTATACCATTAATCGGAGAAAATCTGAGGGGATGTAGCTGGAATTTCTTTATTTGTATATCAAAGTTTCACGAATGAGATTCTTCATTTTAATTTTGTTTCTTTTTTTCATTATCTCGTTTCAGATGCGAGAAAGACAACTTGGACTCTCTACTGAAGAAAGTGATGGCAAATCGTGATTTAAAAGATACGAAAAACCACCAAGGGCTTTGGGTTACATTGCAATTGGTGGAAGGAGATTTAAAACAGGTATTTTGTTATTATTTTTAATCGATCAAAATAATGTTACAGATTTATCACCTAACTAGCTTATGTCTACGACTATGTCCGCGCTTAAATTGCTGTCGAGATGAATCCTACGCCAGATTTTAAGTTTCTACGATGGAACCAACAAATCCGCGAGAAGCAATCAAATTACATAAAGTAGTCTTTGCGTGATTCACAGACAGGCAAACATTTAAATAAAATGGGTTTGGTTTCCATAAAGACCGTGATATTATTATTCCTTGATTATATTTCATGAGTAACTCAGTGATTGTTTTGCTAATTAAATAATGCTCTGTTGTATAATTAAATATTTTCATTTTAATCCAGAAAACATTGTTAGTTAAGATTCATTGCAATTTGTTTCTTCTGTTCAATAAATAAATACCATTATTAGGTATTAGTATTGAAACAACAAGTCTAATAATAATTTTATTTATTTTCATCTTTCTAGATACGCGAAGAGAACGCACACTTAGTGGTCGGCAACACAGTCATAGCCCGCAAGATGGGATTCCCCGAAGTAATATTGCCGGGCCTAGCAAGGAACGACTTATACGTCACTCTGGTGGCCGGTTCTTTCTCCAAAGGGAGTAAGTCTTCTGACAGGAACATAGAGGTCGCCGCTAGAGTTGTGGATAAACATGGGCAAATTTTACAGGTTAGTATAATATAAAATATCGGATATATACTTCCATATTAATCTGGGAGCAAAAAAAAACGTGAATGTGCCAGCTTTTAAACAGCTAAGGCATTCTTTGCTAGAAATCATGCCGGCCAAGGCCTGCGAGTTTTTTTACTCTTGACTCTGTCTACCCTTTTAGGATAAAGATATAATCTATATTAGAATAAGGAAAAGGACAAAAACAAATATAAACATTGAACTAATCACATAAATAATAATATTAGGATGAAAGTTATCTTTTTCGTAGTCAATATAAACTCGTAGCGTAGTAACAATATGTAGTCTACGGCGTAGCCGATAAATGATTCGTAGCAGTGGTATCAACGTTTGCCGTAACTTTAATGGATAAGAAAATATATCTGGATTAGATTATGGATATTCCTTTTTAGTAAAAATTAGTGACGCCCTTTCCCGATTCCCCTTCAGTAATTTTTAAACTGTTCATAAAAATGTTTTCATTATATGAAGTTTGGATGTTTGAGTTTGACAGTCTTTGAGTGTCACAAATACTGTCCAAGTCACATATTAAATTTTACAGCAAATTATTTGGAAAATAAATAAAAAACATATTAATTTTTAAATGTATTTATTTGTCCACAGGATGTGATATCAGTAGGTGCAGGCGGCGGCTTGGTGGATGAGTATACGTCACTTGTGTATTACCATGACGATAAACCGCGTTGGCAGGAAGTTTTTAAGGTATTTATTTCATTATCGGTATTTTCAAACTATTCATTATGAAGTTTATTAATTTCAATTTATAGTTTATTGTATTATAAAGGAATATTTATCTTTTATTTCAAACTGTAATGTATTTAGTACATACATTTTAAGCTAATCTTATTTATTCGGTCTAATGTAGGTTTTTGAAGATATCTTTTCTCTCTTAACGTTCTTTAGAGTAGGTGAAATTTCCAGTCACACATTATAAATTGAATCAATATAACCAAATTCCAAGATTGGCTATCAAGTAGAAAAATGATCTTCATCATTGTCAGCATAGGTTATCACCCTTTATTGGCCCCATTTTTGGGAATAATCCAGTCTATCAAATTTGTTAATTTTTCAATTCTTTTCCAGGTGTGCCTTAACATAGAGCAGTTCAAAGAAGCCCACATAGTGTTCCTCTTCAGACACAGGAGTTCGAACGAGGCGAAGGACAGAGCTGAGAAACACTTCGCCATGTCCTACCTCAGATTGATGCAAAAAGAAGGAACTACCATACCTGATAATACGCATGCGTTGGCTGTATACAAGGTGAGGAAGTCGAACAAAAGTCATATGCTCTGTAACGGATAAAAAGTCGTAGCATGGTAGCGACCAATTTATCGTCTACGGCGTAGCCGATAGTATTGTCGTAGCAGTTACAGAGCATGTGCAATTAACAAATATCAGCTTCCTGTCACGTAAGACTGGAGTTAAACTTTTTTTTTTAAAGAAGGTACTTATAGTTACTGACAAAAATCATGTGGTTATGCCACAACGAAGCGTTTTGAAGATCAGTAACTTCTACGAGCGTACGTTTACGAATATAGACTAATCAAGATTAGTGTCACCTCTAAAGCTAAATCCTATACTAAAAATTAATCTCAAATAATCTGTACATTCGCAGATCGACCCAAAACGCTCCACGAACCCAGAGATACCAGTGGAGACAGAGGCGGCAGCGACTTGCCTCGCCATGCCCGCTAGAAGGGACGAACTACCTGCTGGTTCAGAAAGAGGGTTAGTATGATTTTCTATATACTGTTTATAGTCATTTTTTTTTAATTTTGGACCAAAAATTATGCAGTTTACACAGTAAAAGTAATTAATTTTGTTTTTCTTCCTAGCCGTTGTTTTTTTTAATGAAATTGGTCTGTAAAAAAAAATATGGGTCATTCATTTTTTTTTCTCTTACATAGCTATAAATGCTGACAAGCGTTTCGGAACAACTCAGTGAGGAGAAGGGAAATAACGCAGTCAATAAGCCATGGTTTAGGGTTTTTAAAGGCTAGCAACGCTAATAATAATTGAAACATGTATATTTATATATTTGAAATTACCACGGGAACATTAGCAGCGCACGTGAAACCGCGGACGTTGTACTAGTGTGATATAAAAGTAACTTATTTATAACAGGTTGACGAGAGGAGTCCTGGCCTTGGTTCATCGCGACTTTCTCCACGTAAGCACCAAACTGTGCTCCACAAAACTCACGCAAAGAGGTTAGTTAGTCAAATATATTTTACTAGCCGGCACGTGCCCACTTCGTTGGGCGTTAAAATATAGCCTATAGCCCTGAATAGTGTAGCTTTCTGAATGTGAGAGAATCACTCATCGGTTCTGTATTTCCGAAAATTAGCCCTTACAAACAAACAATTAAAGCTACCAACTTTACCTCTTTATAATATTAATATATTGTGTAAATGTAAAGATAATGTTGCAATATAAAACCAATGAGTACTGCTTCAAGTCAGGCTTTTGATTTTCTGTCTGTCTGTTTAGATATTTAAATGAATGTAAATTGACTCCGGTTTTTACATTCGGTTCGGTCGGATTAATCATCATTCCTATTATGTTGCAGAGGAGATCCTTGGTGTGTTGAAATGGAGCACGCAGCATGCCGAAGGTGGACTCAGAGCCGCTCTGCGCAGACTGCTCAGCGTTCCCGGACCAGAATTGGTCAAGTTTCTGCAAGATATCTTGGACGCGCTGTTCAGTATACTCACTGAGGTAATGATTGTAGACTAGCTGTATTCCAGAGCTTTACTCTCGTAGGAATTTCAGACAGTCTAACAGCATTTCGGTACGAAGCATAAAAAAAAAACTATTTTTTTATGTCAGAGGGAGGCAAACGAGCAGGCGGGACATGCGATGTTAAGTGATCACCGCCGCCCATAGACAACTGCAACACCCGCGGGATTGCAGAAGCGGCGCCGGCCTATAAAAAACCTCCGCCCTCCCCATTTGGGGAGGGTGGAGTGGTTGGGCCTCCGGCTCTCCCACTCACCGGACGGAGCATGGCGTTGGTCTTATGTGGGAGTGTGGTACTTCCTCGGACGAGCCGGCCCATTCATGCTGCGGGCTAACAAAGCAAGCAGCAGGCTCCACACCACTACAAGTAGTGGCTCCATATCACTACAAAATCAAAGTATTTATTCAGAAATTAGACCTTCACAGGCACTTTTTCATGTCACCAATAATTAAATATTTAAATCTCACTCAAGCTATAGACTACCAGCATTTCGGAACAAAGTACAAAGTAGTGGCTCTAGTTAACTAAAGCAGTTTTTCTTCCTGTTAACTAAAATTAACTACTAAATATTGTTGTTTTTATAATATTTTCTATGTACATTGACATTTTACGATGTGAAGACATATAAGATGTGAAATTGAGTTATGAAAAATAAGGCAGTTTCGTCAATAATAGTTTACGACCACAAGTTTAAGAGGAATCCTTCCTCAATTGGAGCTCGTTTTGTTACTCATTTTTGATGTGTTTTCGATTAAAAACATAAAATAAAACAGTTGAAGCGTGATTTTCATAAATACGGCCCGCGTGCAACAAGAATGCGCGATGTCAGATCGTACAGACATGACATATTACCCTTTAATAAATATACATAATTTCATCATCCTTTGTTCCTTAGGTAGAAGAAGACCGCAAAAGCTACTCGGAAGACAGTTACGGCGTCTTAGTGTTGGACTGTTTACTCTGCGTGATATCGTTGGTGGCCGATCACAAGTACCAGCATTTCCAGCCCGTGTTGCAGGTCTACATCGAAAGCAGCTTCTGTGATGCTGCTGTATATGAGTGAGTCATCTGTACTAATATTATACAGAGGTAAAGTTTGTAACTTTGATTGTTTGGTTGTTTGTTACTGGTTGGAAACACTGATAGAAATACTTTAAAGTCCAACGAAGTGGGCACGGTCAACTATTTATTCATAATTATCTGAGCGTATTTTTAATGAAATAGGACGGCAAAATAGGACGTAAAGTGGTCACCTGATGTAAAGTGGTCACCTTGTCTATTAATAACTGCAACAAAAGCAGTGTGGTATAAGTGTTACCTTTCAAGGCTATTAAATAATCTCTTAAGTAAACCTCCAGTTTTGGTATACATTAAATAATATGAAGGCATTTATAAAATTGTTAATAAAAGTGCTTTTTACTTTCAATAGATGGCGTTAATAAAAATCAGAGAACCAAACTTTAATATTATTTTTCCAGAAACCTAATCTCAGTCATAATTTGGGTAATTCGTATGGCGGACAACGGCGAAACGGCGCTGAAACGTCTATTAACGTGCATGAAGTGCATCGAGAGTCTCATGCGCATCATAGTGAGAAGCCGGCAGTTGCGCAGCGTGCTGGGAGATGTCGCCACTGATCGATACTTCAAGACGCATTTTGAGGTTAGTTTTTTACGTATAGATAAATGACTAACAATGTTGCTAAAAAAGGGGTCCTTGGCAAAACACTGAACATTGCAGACTCCAACTAGTCTTGTTAGTTTGACATGGTGTTAACTTGCACACATTAAGACTTATTTTCTAATATAGGATTCTGGAAATGGAACTTGATTATTTCGTCAAAGTCCAGTGACTACGATTAATCCAAAAACGTTTCATTTCCAGAATCGTGTATTACAAAATAAGTCTTAATAAGTGCAAGTTGAAACCATGCCAAACTAAACTGCTCATTTGTAAGCCATAAGCAGTGTTTTGCCGAGGACACTTTTTAGCGGGATTGTTCGTCTAGTGGTTTTCGTACGTCGTTGGACAAAGGCTACTTTTTGTCTCCACCCCTGAATTTGACACGAGCGAAGTATAGTCGCATTTCGGAATTCCCACAACTTAAAACACCGTAGGAAACTCGTTCTGTGTTGGTCCATATTATGCCAGGAATACTTCAATTATTTTATTTTTTTTCTACAAAAATAAAAAAAAAACTAGTCAAGTGCGAGTAGGACTCGCGCAGGAGGGGTTCCGTAAATACTGCAATAAAAAAAACACATTTGTTGTGTGAGAGCCCTTTATCAATTATTTTATTTCCTTTTTATAATTTGTTGTTGAAGCGGCAATAGAAATACATCATCTGTGAAAATTTCAACTGTCTAGTTAGCACGGTTCATGAGATACAGCCTGGTGACAGACAGACAAACAGATAGCAAAGCCTTAGTAATAGGGTTCCCATTCTACCCTTCGGGCACGGAACCCAAAATACTAAATATTTTCCAGGACTTGCTAGAAGCACTAGTCTGGCTTATGCGTTGCGGGGACTACGCGCTGACTTGTCAGGGATCGGCCCTGAAGTACCTACCTCATGCCGTTCCTCATATCATCAAGGTGTATCCTGACGCCGAATTAAGGTATGGTCATCATTCATGATATATTGACGACCTTAGCAGTTCAAGAGAGATTGGTATTGGCAAAAGATTTCCTGATCATATTATCATCACAAACGACCTCTTTTCTATTGGGTTTTAATGTCCAACATTCATGATATATTGACGACCTTAGCAGTTCAAGAGAGATTGGTATTGGCAACAGATTTCCTGATCATATTATCATGACAAACGACCTCTTTTCTATTGGGTTTTAATGCCCAAATCGTAAGCAAGCAACTCCTTCTGCACTGTTTTTTACTGTCTAACAACCTTCCTACATGCTTCTCCATCCTTAGTCCTATCCCTTCAATTTTAATCTAAATACCTCTGACCTCTTTGTTGGTGGTAGAAAGACAAAAAAATAAAAGCTTTCTTCTTTCTATAAACTATTATATAACACACACATTAAGTTAATTCCATGCCGGTCTGGCAAAGAAAGATAAACGTAGAATGTACTATCTGTTACTCTACCCGCGTAGATTGTAAAAGTCAATCAAGGGAAAGAGACAGGAATTTTCATAGCCTATGGGCTGGCAACCTGTCACTGTTTCTGAGTCTCGCGCCTCTTGGCTCTGTCTACCCGCAAGGGATAAAGACGTGATATTGTATCTGTATCATTTCTAATGGTGAATGAATGATTAATGTGGACCCTTTTCAAACATTTTCTATCTACATACAAACTAACAAACATTTCTTCTTAAGGCCGGCAACGCTCCTGTGACACCCCGGGTGTTGCAGGTGTCTATGGGCGGCGGTGATTACTTAACATCACGTGATCCGCCTGCTCGTTTGCCTCCCTCTATCATAAAAAAAATAAAAGCTTTTATTTAACTTGCCATAATAGTTATGCGTCATTATAAAAATATTATGATTTGTAACGAAAACATTATGCATGCCACTGTTGGTAAAATATGTGATCTTTATATCACATTGTTAACATATTTTGTACCATATTGAATGTGAATAAAGTACCCAATTTTAATTACAGTGCCTTCTTCGTCCGCGCACTCGCCGCCCTATCGATATGCAAGTTAAGCAAGCAACGGATGCTAGCCCTACTGGAACTGCTGCGGGGGCCGTTGTGTACGAACGCGGCGGCGCGCGCGACGCTTCTGCCGCATCTAGCGCACACTGTCAAGGCGCTGTTGAGGGACAAGGCTGAGGTGAGTGGTGGGGATGAGATGGAGGGGAGGGGGGTAGAGATGTGAGTGTTTGTAAACTTCTTATAATGGTATTTCGTATAGATATGGTAAAATGAATAATTTTTGGCACTTAAATTAGTAATTTTATCCTAGTGTAAGTAAGGGGTTTCGGTTGCATATGCCAACTAGTGCTATGTCAACTATTGGGTAGTTTACCGCGAATCATATGAATTTTGATAAGTTTCTTGAAATATTGCTTAATGTACGGTAAAATAGATAATTTTACAAGCTTTTATTTAACTTGCAATGTAACTATGTGCCTATGTCTCTTCAGGTGGAATCTTGCCACTCAATTTTGAAGCATATATCTTCAATCAATTGAGCTGATATTTTTTGGCACTTATATTATCAGTTGTTTTATCCTAGTGTAAGTAAAGGGTTTTCAGTTTCATATGCCAATTGACGCTGAGTCAACTATTGTGTAGTTTTGAGATACATATGTTTCTTTACTGTCGAAGTAAAGAAACAGTATCTTTGCCAATTTAGTTTACTCATGTAGGCAGTTCACATCTCTACCCGTGTATTCATATATTAAAACACCAAAATTTATTTTTAAATCAAACATTTCAATCACATGTCACACTAACACATTACAACTTCATTGCCTAACCTCATTTTAAATATGACATAAGTCAATACCAAAAACACGATTCTACACCTTACAGTTGCGTACTTAAGGTATACATTTATGTGATAACCGGTCAAGTGTGTACCCTGGAACGGCGTATATGTAAAATAACCGTTTGTCCGTCTATCCACGTTTATGTGAGCACTGGCACCTAAGCAATGGTATGTATGTTGTGGATTTACGGCGTTTGGGTTACCAGTTGTTATTATAAAAGAATAGGGGGGATTTTCAAGATACGTGTGACTAGACATTACTTGAGTCTGCGTACCATCTTAGACTTCGTTGCTGCTTTCCACCAGGTGGAATTGAAGTCAATTGCACATGTCTTTTAACTTTTTTGTCTGTATCACTTCTGGGCAAAGCTAAAAAAATAGGATTACGACTTTACGTTATCTTTTACGGCGTAGATAGAGCCAAGAGTTATGAGGCCATACTTTACCAATGCAGATTAACCAAAAAGAAATTATTTTATTACATATAGACTTGTCATCCTAAAATTTTGAGTCTTCTCCTTTATGAAATAAGGTAGAAATTCAAATATTCACAACTGATAATCCGAACGCCGAAACGTCTAGAATGCGTCACTCCAGTCCCGTACACAGGTAAGCACGCACGCCGATGCATGCAATTTAGTTAGCACATGTGTGTACGTGTTTAATATTTTAGATTTATTTTAGTTTACACTTTTAGCCTGATGCGGATAGTCTGCGGTAATCACTTTCCATCGGTGGGCCTTATTGCCAAGTATTAGGGAAATATTACAAACGAACATTTTTATACCAAATTAGTAGAATTTTCATGTATTTTTAAAAACTTCTATCTTTTATATGAATGTATTTTTTAATTGCTGATTTGTGGAGAAAATTGTTAAATTAAATTTTATTATCATGGAAGTATATTGGTATCTTAAAGTTAACGATATGGATGTAATTAAAATTGATTATTAGAACGATTAAATAATAAAAGAACTTAGAAAATAATGTTATTACAAGGCTCACAAAAACTTAAAATTTCATTTAAAAATCAAACTATACTACGACAAATACCATGTCATTACATAATATGGAGAATTACTAACAGAAAGTGCGTTTATTTTTAATAACAAGTTTTTATGGTATTCTGAATACAGATAATATGTAGTGTTGCTATAATAATGTACAGATTGAGTTTTTTGATGTTTAAATCCTATATATAAATATTATAACGTAAACAACATTATAATATTTAAAAAATATCAATCTGAAAAAAGCATGCCTGTTAATTGTGTTGTAACTAACGTAGTACCTACTTAATTAGATTTATTACAAATACAATTGCTTTTATTCAGCTTCACGTAACGTTTCCTTTCATATATAATTAACTTAAAGAATTAATAATAAAATAAAATAATTAAACAGCATGAAGTTGTTTTAGAATAGATTGTTGATTTTCATTTTATTAATGCTGGATAAAAGCTTATCGTCTGAATGCATAAAAATTATTAAAAAATTGATTTTTGTGTAGTCATTGACCTAAAAATATAGATTTTAATGAGGGTTTCCCAAAATACTTCGCACTAAATTATCATTATTTAAAAAGCGCAGGTGATTTGACAATGTTTTTGACACTTGTGACATTTGTCAAAATGACAGATTGTAGTATATGACACGCTTGTTTTTTTTTAAATTCAGATAACGCAATCTTATAGGGACTATCATCTCAAAACCCTCTTTAAATTCTTATTAAAATGGTAGCAATGCTTTCAGACATTTTTTTACTGTAAAAAGATATTCTCCCACGTCGCACCCGCATCTTGAGATGTGCACACAACTTCTAACTTCATAAACTGGACAAATAATGTTTCTTCACTGACTCTTTTTGTTACTTTGCCCCATGAGAAATATAATAATATCAAAAATATTAGAAACTAGCCGACCCGTACTCACTTTGTTAAGCGTTAAAATATAGCTTGTAGTACTCCTGAATAGTGTAGCTTTCTGATTGTAAAAGAATTTTCATCATAATCGTTTCAGTATGTACAAAAATTAGCTCTTACAAACAATCAATCAAAATTACAAATTTTACCTCTTTAAAATATTAGTATAGATTGTAATAATTTCTCCATTAATTTCTCATGGTGGTATAAGATATATTAGTTGCATATAGTTTATGTATTTATTATTTACTAATAAGTTTGTGTGTATGTGTGCGTGTGTGAGCATGTAGTGATTCATTTCGTTATATTATTAATTCATAAGTTTCTCATTTGTCATATCGATGAACAATAAAACGATCAAAGGTAAAAAAGGAACATACATTTTTACTCATAGTCATTGGTTATGGGGTATATTTTTTCATCTAAATAAAAGGCAAATTGTGTTATATGTACGTGGTTTTTTTATTAACATGAAGTTTAAAAGGAAATAATAGGTTAGAAAAAACAAATCATATTAAATACTTTTATCAAATGTCATAAACAAAATATTTCTATAGTATTGCTATATATTATTGTATATCTTACATACAAGGCCGCGAATAAATTGTTTAATATAGCCAAACAGATTTCTTAATATAGACAAATTTACAATCAAAATGTTTAAGTACAATACAATGAACATAATGCTTAAAGATATCTTTAGAATATTTTTTTTCCACTTAGGCTACAACTTGCTTAAGATTTAAGTTTTATAGATGGATGGGTAGTTAGCAAAATTAGTGTGTTTTGTCTAAGTCACTGTGTTGTTTTGTGTGTGTTTTATGTGTTCACTTTACTAATATCACTTCCTAACCTCTCACTCGTTATCAGTTTCTCTTTCTCTTTTTATATCTCTTACACTCTTCCCACATAAATACATTACACGTTATACTCTCATATATTCATGTATTTAATGTGTATTTATGACATATCAAACTCTTTAACATTATCAGATAACGGTGAATTTTCCGAATAACATTGCAATAATTTTTGATGTTGTCTCAAAGAATAATGTATTAAAAAATAACAAGCGAGCACTAGATGTCGCTTGCAAATAAAATTGTGTGCAAACTCTTGATGTGTTGCATGTTTTCTGCGATATGTCAAACTGATACTGTCAAATTGACAATCGGTTCTAAAGTTTTTTTAAACAGTGTTACTTGTCACGGTCTCAGTTGACAGATCGCAGTCTGTGGACTGGTCATTATATTTATGTATTTAAAGCTGTTTTGAAACGAAAGTTGTATTAATAAAAAAAAAATTGGAACCTATTAAACTTGTCGCTTGACTTTACCTTGAAGGTGGTCATCACATAATTCAAAGTCAATTATATCGTTAAGTTTTCTGTCAATGGTAAGAATTTTTTTCGTAAATATATGTTGTCAGTTTATAGATATATTTTTAATTTTGTGATACTGTTCATAATATTTAAAATGAATGAATATGAATTATTTATACATGTCAATTTAAAAAAGTTAGCATCAGGTGCGTTAGTCGATAAATGTTATGCTAAACATATTTTTTTTTTAATTGTTGAATTTATATATTTTACAACCGATGTAATGACCAGTCTTAAATTCGATGTACGGAAGATGCCCGAAAACATCAATTGCGACAAAGCATTTTTATACTAGGCTTTGCTTTTTCAATTTTGTCTGTCACATACATTTTGTATTGTTACATTGTGAATAATTATTAGTTTTATATATAATATTGAGTTACTTTTCATTTATCATCCCATAGTTAATAGAGTGAATGCTTACACATTTCAACCGTGTATTCACTTATTCAGATAAATGCTGTATAAATACTTACTGACCTATGTTTGAAATTTTTTAAAAATTGAAATTAGAAGAATAATAATTTCAAATAATAATCAAAAACGGAATTTCTTATACATAGCTTACTAAAATTACGACTAAATATTAGAAGAACAATTTCGAAATATCTTTTTTCCGACCCGTGTCCCAATGTATATGTGGTAGGTACCGCTTTTTCAGCTTTCACTATTTAAACGATCAAATATTTCAAGAATAGGTTATTCCTTATTTAAAAGATTAAATTGACGAAACAAAAGTGTAAAAACTTGGCCGGAAGTAAAAAAAAGTGAGAAATGCTTTGTCGCACGCGTGTCGGGCGTCAGTCGCAAGCGTGCTTGGTGTGACAGTGGGATCGCGACGCGGCGCACAAATCCCGTTCGGTGGACAAGGCGGCGCGGCTGCTAGGCGCCGACACGGCCAGGTTGCAGGACCACACCCACCGACAACAGATCGTATGTATTCTATATTTGAATTGTGGATTGTTTTAGAAGATATTTGAAGAGCGTTCCTTTTTTGAAGGTAAGCGGCGGTTATTTTTAAAAATGGCACGTTCGGTTCCGTTTGTCATATAAATTATTGAGCTTAATTTTTTAGGATGAGTAATCTACAACGAGTCAAATTAAATATTATTATTAAATGCCAAATACAAATTGTAACTAGAATATACATAAATGCAAAATGAACAAAGGATCAGTGAGAACGACTGTTTAGATCCTTAGAATATTTATTTCTCAACCTTGTCGTGTCGACAATACCTGCCTATAAAAAAAAAAAAAACAAATTTAACTGTATGCGGATATATAAAATTCGAATATTTGACAAATATTCTGATTCTCAAATATTTTGAGAATAGACTATCATAGAGGTTCAGGTTAGCCAGACTTTATCAAAAAAAAACATACTGGCATTAAAACTAGGTTTCAGTATTCATATATTTCTAACCAGTTATATTGTTTTTTATTGCTTTGTAAATTGCCAACCTAACATGTAGTTAGTTTAATGCCTAGTTTTTAAATTATTTTAATTAAATGCTTGTATTCCTGTGCAGCCAAGTCGGGGGATTTAAGGTTAGTATTAAGATATAATGTGATCGAGAATATTTGGCCGAGAAACTACATTTTAAAATACTACTACTCATGTGGAAATAAAGTTTCTTCGGTAAAGTGGCAATATATGTAAATATATTATAGTTTGTGATTTTTTACTCAAATCATTATGAATTACCAGCTAATAGTTATACGTCTGTCTGCGGAATCAAACTAAAAAGTGAATCCAAGCATATGTTACAGATTCTGCAGATTTTCTATCACATGAGAATAATCGAAACATCTTTATAATTTAAATAATTTCTAATGTAAAATGGCGGACAAACGAAATATGCAGTTTCAGCTGCTATAGCAAACAGTGACCTACTGTTTTAAAATAATCCATACTATATAATAAATGTGAAAGTATGTTTGTTTTTCCGTCCGTCTTTTACACCAAAACGGAGCAACTGATTAGTGTGATCTTTTTATGTAGGGACAGTTAAGGGGCTGGAAAGTAACGTAGGCTACTTTTTGTCTCTTTCTAATCCCTCCAACCCCCTAAAATTTACGCGTACGAAGCCGTGAGCAAAAGTTAGTAAATTAATATGTTTACCAGTTGGAGCTCTGCATAGAAGCCCTAGGCGAGGTTATGGCGTTGTTGGCCCGCGAAGACGTAGGCCCAGTCGACTCTGACAGGGGGGAACTTGCCCGGTGTCTGCTACCCACCGTACTCCACACCGCTACGTCTATGTTGAGAGAACGGAGCGACAGTGCGGAGTTCCATGACGATCCTACACTGGTGAGTTTAATTTGCATACCAGCCCTTTGTTTCTTTTGTAACGTGTGAAACATCAATGAAAAATGTAACTGTGTTATGTCTGTACATGGGAGGTATTTAAGAAAAACATATATAGGGACTCTCAATAGGACCTATAGAAGCCAAAACGATTGTTTTTAGAATTTTGGCACAGCGATGGACGATGACCTAGAATAAAAGATAGGCTACTGTTTATTCCGGAAAAATGTACGGTACCCGAGGGATTATAATTTATTGTAGTAGTAATAAGTAATCTACGCGGATGAAGTCGCGGGCATTAGCTAGTATACAATAAACAACTAGACTCACAATCCCGCTAAAAAAGTGTCCTCGACAAAACACTGCTGCCGCTTTAAATGAGCAGACTTCAATTAGTCTCGTTAGTTACATGGTTTCAATCTTGCACACATTAAGACTTATTTTCTAATACACGATTCTCAAAATGGAATTTTGTCGAAATAATCATAGTAGTTATTGAAGTGGGATAGCATTTTCCAACTTGCTCTGGTGTAGTTGGAAAATGGGTCTCAACCGGGACCTACTTAATATTGAGGTTTATTTATTATTTATAAACTAGCGACCAGACAAACTTATTTTTCCGCTTAATAATATTAATATACTATAAAATTTTGACAATTTAATGCAAAATATGATATCTGTTCATTTAATATTTTAATTCAATTTTTTGTTATAGTGTAACATGGTTTTTTTTTTTAATTTGCATACCAACTACGGTATAACATGTAGTAAATAAGTTTTTCTTTTATAACACCACATTTGTAAACTGATGATTTTTGCAAATAAATTATCTTTGTCTTAAAGTTTTTCTTTTTGTAGCGTCGCATAGTCTGCGTGCTACTCGACATGGTGCGTCAAATGTCCGAAGAGCAATACGGTCTATTAGTGAAAGCCCTGGAGGCGGAGAAAGCTGGCGGTTCCGGCTCGTTAGTGTCGGATGCCCTTGCACTTCTGCATTCGCTTCTGCAACGGCCCGTGTTCCGGCCGCACTGGGCGGACATGCTGCATCTACAGCATTACGTCATGCTGCACGCGTTGAGGTGACGTCATTACTCCAATATAACATACTTTTGATAAAACTGAAACTTAGTTATGTCTGTGTTGTCTGTCTATCTGTTGTATCATTGCGTCACGCAGAAATTACTGAGATTTGATCCGATTTTCACAGGCGTTTTGTAGAATTTATTATATATTTCTTTTCATGTTTGTTGTATGCAAAGCAAGTTAATAAATGATAATTAAAAGACAACAATAACCACAATTAATTAAAAAAAACAATAACAATTAACAATGATAACAATCCTATGTAGTAATCGCTTATAGTCAATCAGCGATTATTGGTCGAATAATCAATTACATTGTATCCATTATGCTTTTTCCCATAATACAAACGGGCTTAGTTTGCGGCTAACTTTATTGTTTTGATTTGTGCCCTATTCCATAATTGAATCTTATGACTCACTCACTCACTGTCTCGAGGACAGTTATCCGCAATTAGGCCTCAAAGTGGGCCCTTTTTGCGTGAAAAGCTGTGGCCGGCTGTCCTTCCAGCCAGCGTAGCTCCTTTAAGAAGCGCAGGGCAGCCGATGGGTTGCAACAGGCCTCGCTAATAGTCCCCGGATTTCCCAGGAACTGTNNGGACTGTCTGATAAACCTAGGGTGAGAAAATCTTATGATCTCAATCACATTTAATATTTTATTCCTATTCCAGATTACTCTCATTGACGCTCCGCGACCGTCTCCAAGCAGTCGACATGTCAGATTGCGAATCAGTAACAAACATTCACCTGATACTCCGACAGTGGTTCTCAGCCGTGTCAGCTCTAGCCACGTCTCAGTGCTTACAGTTGGAAACCCTNNTGGCCAGGAGACATAGAATTGTGACTCTCTATACGGACTTGAGAAGGGGCGCCGCATCGGCGTTCCACGATATGTGGTTCGCTCTTGGTAAGTTAATGTATATGGATAGTAATACTCCGACAGTGTTTCCCAGCCGTGTCTGCTCTAGCCACAGCTCAGTGCTTACAGTTGGAAACCCTATCATTGGCCAGGAGACATAGAATTGTGACTCTATACACTGACCTGAGAAGAGAATGTGGTTCTCTCTTAGTAAGTTTATTTATTCGTTCATAGTTATTTGCATGAATAAATATTAAGTCTAGCTATCAGCATATATAATTAAGTTAGTATTTATTAACAGACTTTCAGTATTATAAGTAAGTTAGGATTCTGCGAAATTCCCATGGAATGCGGTATTATGGAAGGCGTGCGTAGCAGTGGGTAAAAAGCTAGTGCATATTATATAATATTTCTATAAGGTGCGTCAAAAGACTTTGACGGTATTAGTCCAAAATATTTTTTTAATAAATATATTAATATTGGATTGAAATCATTTTATTGTATCTTTAAATTTTATTTACAAATATACGTTTATTACAGGTGAACATCGCCGCGCCTTCATTCCATGCTTAGTCGGGCCATTATTGGAAGTCAGTTTGCTTCTTGACGAGACAGTGTGGAATACCACCATACCTTTATTCTTTGATATGATGCAGACGGAGTATACACATAGCATGTTGGATGGGTTAACTGGTGAGCAAAATGGCTGTTTCTCGGGGTTTCTCATTATTGAAAATTTTGGAAAATATAGCATGAACTTACTGTTCGATAAAAAAAGGGTGAAATAGATAAAAATATTTATTAACTTGTAATTATTATTATATTTGTTACTAAAATATAACTCAGGGCTCAAATTATGCGCATAATCGAGCCTATATAAAAATTTCAGTCTGAATGCGAACGACTTACCTTTATGTAGGTATTTAGACTATAAACTTATACGTATATTTCTCCACCATTCCCTTCAATGCACATATTTATATCTTTACAGACGGCCATCTCAGAAACCTAGAGAGCGAATTAATAGACAAACTAGACGTATTAGTAGAGCGTGGCTTAGGTTCAGCCGCTTGGCGAGCTCGTTTCGTCAAACTATGCGGCGCTCTATGCGACGCCGCCGGCGGGGAGTTGAGGACTATAGGCGGCACTCTTGTAGCGGCTGCAGCGAGACAACTTGACACTCTACTACGGTATAGAGAATCAGCGAGAAAATCAGCCACGCCTCATAAGATGTTGTTGACAACGCAAGTGCTTGACTTTTATCGGCAGATTGAAAGGCCCCATATGTATATAAGGTGAGTTTTATATTTTGAGAGTTTCTTATTATGTTTATTTCTTAACTGTTGTTATATGTGACTCGTTCAGATAGATTTGTAGGAAGCGGGAATAGAAGTTGGTACTTTCGATAAATGTCACGGACTAAAAATTTGTTTATTGTTTGTTTGTTAACATGTTAAGTGCATTGTAAACGATCAAATTGTTTGTCGTGTTTTGACGTGTTTGCCAAATTATTTGACAGTGTGCGACTGCGTTTGATGCATTTGTCCATTGTAGTTTGATGAAAACGTGTAGTTTGACAAGCAAGTTTGTCAAGTTTTGATCGTTTACAGCGCGCTTTACATTCTTTTTCAACATGTAAATCTACCTCCGTCTCTGTGGGTGTAATGGTTAAGATGCATGCCTGAGATTCCCAATCAGGTCATGATGGACAGTGATCTTTTTCAGATTAGCTTAGGTCTTGGATGTTTATCTATATATGTATTTATCATAAAATATAGTATCGTTGAGTTGGTATCACATAATTCAAGTATCGAACTTACTTTGGGGCTAATTCAGTCTATGCGATCCGCCTATAACATTTATTTGAGAAATATAATATTAAACTGAGTATCTAAATATAATTGAAATGATCTACAAATTTTCCATGTGAGCATCAAAACAGCACTTTTTGAATAAATTGTTCGTTGAATTGTTGTTCGATTGGTATTTTTGTTGGTTAGGTTACCGCGTTGCTCAATAAAATACAAGCATATTTATTTACAGATATGTCCACAAGCTGGCGCGGATGCACCACGATGCCCAGCAGTGGGCAGAAGCTGGGCTGTCCTTGAGATTGCACGCCAAACTGCTGCGGTGGACGCACGAGCCTCTGCCGCCGCGGCTGAGGCATCCCACCTTAGAACTACAACATTCTACACATAGAGAACTCAAGGTTTGTCAATATTTTATCTTATCATTTTTCTATATCCCAAAAGGCGCATTCCATTCCAGAGGGCGAAGTCATTGCTATTCTTTAATTTTTGTTTATTTGTCGATTAAAATATTTAATTATTTCAAATTATAATATCTAGGAAAATATTTGTAATTTCGAGCGCTATTGTCGGGTTGGTAAATGCTTCTATATGCGGAATCTCCAAATTTAACATCGAACATTGTAGAATGGGGACACCAACTCCCTGACAACAGATGGCGTTACAGGTTTCATAAACGCGGAGAAACATTTCTTATTTTGTTATGATTCATCGCTACTTAGTCATTAATTTTATTATTATTAGTTTTGTTCCACAGGCCCTATCTTGTGAAAATTTCGAAATACTACATTTATCAGATAGTTCCATAAAGAAACCGGTTTAAAAAACCTCTTACACGGTTTAATGTACCCTCGGCATTTATGCAAACATACACGATTAATATTTTACTTTTACAGGAGTTCCTGTACCTCGAAATCGCAGAGCTCCTAAACCGCGGCCGGCAATGGGAACTCGCTGTGGAAATCATCAAAGAACTAGTCTCAGTGTACGAAGAGGAAGCGCTAGGCTACGGGCCGTTAGCCGAGCTTCATAGCCAACTAGCCAGTCTCTACGAGGCTATGTTAAGGAAAGCTAGATACCATCCGAGCTATTTCAGGGTTATTTACTACGGGAATGGGTTTCCGAATCATTTGAGAGAAGAATATGTGAGTTTCTCATTTCCTTGCGATTTTCGAGTCGTCGTTATTCAGTTTTGTCGGTTTGAAAACGAAATTTATTTACTGAATATGCAATAGACCCCAGACTAGTCAACCTGTCTGTTCTGCGGTAACCGATAGTAAAGACCATAAAGATAAATTTTGCCGACAATATGTTTTCATAATAATCAGAACTTCTATTATGCCAAAGTCTATAAAAATGGAATATTAACATCAAAGTTTCTCATAATATACACATATCATAGCAAGATATATACTTTTGACCTGTTTATTAGTGTGTATTTCGGTTTCTCTGGTCGCACAAGAGAGGCAATTTTCAATGGCAAAATACACGTACACAATCACGAGAGCCCCCTTCCCCCCTTTAAAATATATATTTCGATTTTAACATTTTTTGCTTTTGTGGCAACAGAAATAGTTGATCTGTGAACATTTCATTTGTCTCAGTATCACAGTTTTTGATATACAGCCTAGTGTCAAACAGGACGGACACCGGAGACTTAGAAATAGGATCCCATTTTTACCTTTTGTGTAAATAAAAAAAAAAACGTATCTTTCTGAATAAGTCTGCGTGTGCGCAGGGATTCGTGTACCGTGGTAACGAGTTGGAGCAATTAGCAGACTTCAAAGAGCGACTTTTGGACGAGTGGCCCGATGCTGAGGTTCTCACTTCGCTGGACGCACCTCCAGAACACATCGTACAGTCCGACAAGCAGTGTATCCTTTTTTCAACCTGCAACGAAAAAAGAGGGTTTTATAAGTTTACGTTTGTGTGTCATTCTGTCTGTGGCATCATAACTTCCAAATGGATGGACCGATTTTGATAATTCTTTTTTGTTAAAAAGGTGACTTAATCGAGAGTGTTCTTAGCTATGTTTATAACCCCCGACGCAAAAGAGGAGTAAGTTTGACGTGTGTTTTGTGATATTGCGT
>JADGIL010012764.1:0-25478 GCA_020352625.1 Cactoblastis cactorum | reverse complement strand
TTTCTGATTAGCCTGGGTCTTGGATGTTTATCTATATATTTATTATAAAATATAGTATCGTTGAGTTAGTATCCCTTAATAAAAGTCTCGAACTTAGTTTGGGGCTAACTCAATTTATGTGATTTGTCCCTATATATTTATTTTTAAATGAAGTCGATAGTACAAATGTAAACTTAATCTAAGAATTAAAAAGACAATTTAAAGAAATACACTTATTTAATACAAT
Source organism: Cactoblastis cactorum (assembly GCA_020352625.1). Classification (NCBI taxonomy): domain Eukaryota; kingdom Metazoa; phylum Arthropoda; class Insecta; order Lepidoptera; family Pyralidae; genus Cactoblastis; species Cactoblastis cactorum. The sequence goes on along the minus strand of JADGIL010012764.1, from coordinate 25,252 downwards.
TAACCATTAAGGCACCACGAATAAGCTAGGCATAATGCAACCACAAAATAAATCTTGACTAGAATTTGTCACGTATACCCTAGGAACCACATTTATAATTGAATTGTGCTTATACTGTTGAATCTGAAGCGTTGTATGACGTTATGTATAAATATCAAATTTGGCACCTAAAATGGCACCCTGTAATGCTAGGTGCATTAGAGTTTCATTTTAGGTACGTTTTTAGTGCACCAAAACCCGTAGATTTTTCGATTGATTATTTTATTTTAAACAACAATTTTACAAAAACACGTTGGGATAATTTTCAAAAATTTTTAGTTTTAAGATCATAAATAATACTACATGAGCGACAAATTGTGATGACCGTCATGGTTTTCAAAACTCTGCATATATAAGACGTTAAATGAGAGTCGGTACTAATTAAAACAATGCTAATAATCACTCCTTACATTCGAGTTATTTCTGAAAATGTCCAATGCTCGTCATTGCTGATGTACAAAGCCAAATTGATACACGTCATATAACGCTTCTTCGATTTACCAATATACTTTGTAAACATCAAGAATTATGTACGTAAAACCTTATTCCTTACTCCACTCTAGGCACACTTGAAGAACACTTAAAAACTGCTTAGAGCTACCTGGTCCCATCTTAACAGTTAATTAACATGTGACGAGATCATCATTAGTAGATACCAACAAGTAGTTTATATTGATGGTGTCATTTTTTTTAGTTCACGGAATGCAAAATCTCGATACTTTATCAGATGTACAACATGACAAGATAATAATAGATCTCATTAAAATGTTTATCCATCAATTTGAAAACGTCCATTTTGTACAAACGAGTATAAATAAATATATATTATTCTATACTAGACTGAAAATTGTGATCTTGTTAATAATAGGTACATAGTTTTTATCATTAAACTGACTTTGACGTAGAACTCTGTCCCTGATTAGAACTAGAATAAGAAATTGCTGTTTTGTATCTGAAACATGTCAATATAATTTGATTTACGCAACTAATTTTGAACAACCATAATTTATTTCAGTAATCACTTCAAATTTTGATAATTGACATGATTATACAAAGTGTTTACACACTCGCTTGCCAAAATTAGAATGAAAACCTTAAATGGGTAACACAAAACTTATTTCTCTTGCACACAATAATTGCACTTTATAACCATCAAAAATTAACATCCAAATTAAATAATACAAATATAAACTCAACTAAATAGCAGCGGGTAAAGCTAAAAATTATTTTATGGCCAAAAATAAAAGTGCAACTACATAAAACTATTATACCTATAGCCTATAGGCGTGATTGGTTAATTTACCTTATTCAAGAAAACTCATATTCACCCTCCAAAAGATGGCAAACCAGTTTATTACACAAATCCGAAAAGAAAAAAATGCTTTCAATAATCCGAAGTTACTGTTCAAACTCTAAATATTAACTAAACTTTGCAGCTCATTCCCTTGATTGCAACAAATCCTGCAAATTAAAAGTTTGTTTCGGAAAATTAGCAATTTTATATTGATAAAATACATATTTCATAAATCTAGGTCAACGGGAAGTAACCTATAGGTTTTGTGTCTTATATATTCTTTTAGGAGGAGGTACGGAACCAGAAAAATATTATAAGCTAATTTTTACACATCTATGTATTTAAAAGCGAGAAAATGTTATCAAATCACTTATTTCCTCGAGCCTCTGTTCCCAGCGTTGTCACCACCAGCGTACATGTCTTCCTTCATGCCAGCCTGGTACTTTAGCAGTTTATCATCAGCTGTCCTGATTCTCTCCTGCAGTATCTCCACGGTTCGATTCAGAAGTTTGATCTCCTCTTGCAACGGGTACAACTGCATGTTCATTTGCATCAACTCTTTTTCGTGAGCGAGTTGAAGCGTATGTAGCTGAAGTTTTATTAAAAAAAATGTTTTAGAATTAATGCAAATACCTTTATCCATTATGAAAGAGAGGCAATTGTCGTGAGACTCGTTGGTGACGCTTAGCTGGATGCATTATAAAGCATACTTACATCTTGAATTCGTTTCTTCTTTAGCAATATAAACTCTTCGTTGGTTCTCTTCAGGGAGTCCAACAAGCTGCTCCGTTCCTGCATCAGCACCTCTTTCTGTTTCCTTACCTCTGCCAACTCCGTTTCCATTTCATTGGTTACTTTTGCCAGAATATTCTCTACAGATTTATTTGGTTTACAACCAAGCTTTCTTTGAGGATTCAAATTCAACAAAACTGAAAAATAACATTTTAATGAAATTTATAGTTTATCAGCAAAAGGGATTTTAACTTATTTTTTTAAATCAATAAACAAATTAAATTCTATTCACTATTGCAGCATTAAAATAAATATGTCAATATCTGTTTACTAAGAGCACAGCTGCCTTAAATATTATGTAAAAGAACAAACAACCTTCCTTCTCCTTTTGCAAATTCCTCAAGTTCTTCCTTAACTCTTCTGTCTCTCTATTTATTTTAGCAATAGTACGTTGTTTCACAGTCAATTCCGTCTGCAGCCCTTTTATCGTAGCCACTAAGTAACTATCTTCTTTCAACTTATTTAGTATTAGTGCAGAATTCTGAGATAACCTGCTTACGGCCGAAGAAGCCCTATCAGGCTTTATAAATGTCTGCGTTGATACAGTATGCTGGGATATAGGCATTGTCTGAACAGCGGTAGTAAGAATGTTAGTTTTATTTATCTTGTTTTTAAGGTCAGAATTAGCTTTTCGATCTTCCATCAATTGTCGCTCAACATCGATAATATGGTTTTCATATTTCTGTTTCATGTCACCAAATTTTTCTTGGAGTGTTAACAGAACACCCTGAAAATGATCTTCTTTGTCTTTAAGTTCTTGTTCTAGACGTGCAATTCGTTCTTCTAACAATTTTTTCTTATTGTCTTCAACAGTTGATGATTTTGCAGCTACTGAAAATTTAATTAAAATTTATTATTGCTATAGTACAACTTACAGATGTCTCCATGGCATACATTTTTAACAAACCTATTAACGCCGAAACTGAATCAGGATGTTTTCGTCTCAAAATCATTTCCATTTCTTTGACTTGCCTCTGTAGGTCTTGAATTACAATTTTATCTTTATCATGCTGAATTGTCAAATTTTTCCTTTCATTTCTTTCTTTATTTAACTCAGCGATCAGTCGACTCTCATTTTCTTTTACCGCTTTTAATTCTGAGTTTCTATTTTCATACTCCTTTCCCAATCTACTTATGAATTTTTCACATTCGTTTAATTTAAGATCCGTTACATGTTTCTGTTCATTAACTTGGTCCAATTTCTTACGTAATATTTTATTGTCTTCTGTCAGTTGCACATTAATAAGCTCAATCGCTTTGACTCTTTCATTCGTGTCCTTTAATTCTTCTAACAAGTTTTCATGTTTGCAGGATGTAGCCGTCTTTTTTGGTGAATTAGTAATGAATCGTGCAACTTTCGCATTCTCTCTTTTCTTAGAATCTACAACTCCTGCAGAGAAAGGCCTCGATTTTGGCTTACGACGTATCTCATTGTTCTCTTTAATATTATGCTTAACGATTGGATTCGTCTAAAAAATAAGAATACAATATTATAATTCAAGTAAGTATGCAAGAAGTACTGAATGGTAATCAAAAGGAGTTCATTGTTCTATTGAACTAATGCTTTAAAAGCTTATATATATGTATGTATATCTCAACTAATGACACGATGAGACATTTTGTTATATTATGCGATAAATAAACCATTTAAACATATTTACTGTAAGGAGTTTGTAATCAGTGTTAAATAACTGCAAACTAGAGGCAATGACCGACCGAGACGCTTAAAAGCCCCTAGAGGAAGGTTGTAATTCTGGTTCCATAACAAATGATAAACGGCGTCGTAATCTCACCTCATACCTGCATGTTTCCTTTATTTACGTTTATTTTTATTGAAACTTTAATTATCACAGTTTAAACAAAAAAAAAGAATATTAATCGTATAGCTTAGTAATTTCGTTTCCGCTCGCATAAATGTGAATAAGTATTTAAAAATTTTGAGATAAATATTAACTATAAATTCACTCAATTTTAACTTATACAAATTAGATCAAATGAAAAAGTAAGTTGCATGACATAAGCATAATACGTATCTATAAAACACCATCAATACCAACCAACAATACCATCTATATAACATTATAAAAAAGAAAAATGTGTATGTTTATATGAACCATGATTTTCCTTAGCAACTACATTAATTATAGTGGTATCAAAAGGGGCGTGAAAATTAAGGTCGGCAAAGCGATGGTCCATACTGTTTGCCTGCTAAGCCAATATTTTTTGTAACGGATATTCTTAAAAACAGCAAAAGTGGTTATTTGTATCCTTTCGCCTTTAACAATAAAGCTTCTTCATCCAGGTGTAACCTTTTATTTAGAAATTCTTAGGCAAAGGGAGCCATGCTAGAGAAACCGCGAGACGTTAGCTGGTGATAAAATAAAAGGCTTAGTTTGGCGTCTCTGATTCCTCGTTATTAAATATATCAACAAACAATTTGTTGACTCGTTGAAACGCTCTGAACTCAATGTATTTAAATCAGAATGTTCTTAAATTTTTGAATAAATTATAAAATATCCAGAGAGAAATTGGAGTAGAATCAAAACCTTAATAAGTATTTTGAGCATCGACTAAATTATGTGTGGTTTTTGAGTGGTTTTATGTATTCCAGATAAGAATCGTATCGGGAATACATAAATATGTGTAAAATATCTATGTTGAGTGCGAGCTTATAAGGCTTGGACGATGCGCCTGCGCATCAGTGCGCATAAGCACCTGCGCCAACGCTGCGGCAGTCACGATGGGGTTTTGGGCAAGAGCAGTCGTGTTCCTGGTGACCACTTCGGTAGTGCTAAGCACGCCGCTTATCAACAAGCTAGAACCAGGTCAAGGTAAAGATTTTTAATAATTTTGAAAAAAGTGGGGATTTATCACAATATTGTTTTTACATAATATTTACTAATGTCCTGTTAATCATTTAAATTTAAATTAAAAAGTAATAGTAATCAATAATATAATAAATATATCAAATATTCTAAGTTATTTAAATTAAAGTGTGTAATACTACATTTCCCAAGCAAAAATTTTTTAAACTAAAGCACATAATTTCTTATTAAGGAAAGTTGGTAAAATCACTAGAGAAATTTTCATGTGGTTTTGCCAGTCATTGTATCAAATCCTACTTTAATTGATTTAATTATAATCTTTGTAAGATTATACATATATTCTATTAATCGCACATCTACAACGTCTAGATAAGTCATAAGAAGACTATTTTCTGAACATTGTAATTCTCGTCAAAGATTTATCTAGTTCGACTTAAAAAAAATCATAACATATAAAAACTGGTGTAAAAGTTGAACAAAATTGTAGTTCCCATAACTGATGCCTATCACGAATGATGGCGCATCCGACAACATACATACAAAACAGGCGGAACTGACAATCTAACATTGTTCTCAAACGCGCCAAATTATTCCGAGCGAGTCGTCACCTTCGTTGGACGTGATCTACATGAGGCACGGGTCGAGGAAACCCTTCGGAATCAAGTTAGACGTGTACTCCCGTTAGCCGGCCCAAGATCTGACCGCTGGCGCCGGCAAATGGAAACCGAGCGACCGCAGAGAAAGTCATTAAAACATGTCACACGGCGCACGAGGCGCGCATATCAATCGCTGTTTCTTTATCAAATGCTTTGTTATCAATCAACCCCGGCTGTCGCTATAAATCTAATAGAACGAAATAGCATAATTATTAGACAATAAACCGTTAACTTTAGGTGCATTTGCGTTTGGAAAGTGTATTAAATCATGTGAATTTCTCAATAGACAAATACAAAGTATTGAGTATTTTCCCGTTCGATAGTTAGCCTCAAACTAAGTTTAGACTTCTATTATGGGATACTAACTCAATGATACTATATATAGACCAATCAGAAAAATACCATTTTCCATCATGACCTGACCGGGATTCGAACCCGGGACCAATGGGTTGTAAAACAAGAACTTTACCACTGCGCCAAGGCTACCAATAATTCATATTGAAACACTCAAATATTTTTATTCATAACCATTTTATTCAAAACTAGCTAATGCCCACGACTTCGTCCGACCAATGAATACTATATTATCTTGTCAGCCCCTTGCTCGGTTACAATAAAAATTATATCTCTCGGGAACCGTACATTTTTCCGGGATTAAAAGTAGCCTATCTTTTAATCTATGCCATAGTCCATCACTGTGCCGAATTTCATCCAGATCTGTTCGGTAGTTTTTGTGTGTGCACATACAGACAGACAGACAACAATTCCAAAAACAATTGTTTTGGCTTTTATAGGTCCTATAAAGAGCCCCTATAATGTTTTTCCTAAATATCTTCCATGTACAGACATAGCTCGGTTCAATTTTATTATATGTATGCATGCAATAATGCATATTGTGCATATCTGCAAATTAAAAACTCGTGATCATGCTTTGCCATACAACGGTAAAGGTATTTGATAATAAGTATAATAATTGGGTACGATGTGATTTGACAAAGGAATCTAATGATACTTAATAGATCACAATGTACTGTGTATTATGATTATCATTTGAAGATTATGTAGTAACCTAGGTACTCTCGGACTTATCATTTATCTTTTCGTAACGTAACTTAATAAAACACGGATCATAATTATCTCTTATAGGTATGAGAAATCCGTTTAAATTTCAGAATGGCCGCAACTCGTAAAGCAACCATCTCAAGAGGAACCTATTGAAATAGTATCAGATAAGAGTACAGGAAAGCTAGCAGAAGGTGAACTTCTTGATGTCCAACATCAGGGTGAAACAACTGAACGCGAAGATTCAGGAAGTGATGACAAGACCAACTCTGAAATAAATTATGAAACTAAATCTATAAGCGAAGGTAAAGAAGAGTCCCAGAAAGTAGACTATACAGGAGCTCAACTCTGGAAAGTTTCAACAGAAAAAGAGGGATGGCGAGGCGTAATAAGTAGATTACGGCGCAGAAATCGTACGTATTACTTTCATATATGTAGAAATTGTCTATTAGTCCTTAAGAATTAGTAATTCACTTGATAATTTCAGTAATATCAACATGGGGAACGAATGGAACATCGATCGATGTGCTGGTCCAAGCAAACGCAGTACAAAACGTCACAAATGCGTTGAAAAGAGAAAATATTCCATTTGAAGTCGTCATCGAAGATCTTCAAGCCCGAATAAATCAAGAGAATCCTCCGCTTGATGAAAATGAAATTGAACTCCAGGACAGACGAGGTCGGTTTTTCATGACTTTTTTTTTAAGAAAAATATATTAAGTATTGACAAAATACAAATGTGTTAGATCACATGTATTTCGTGAGGTCGTAAAAGCACAAACATAAACAGGTGTCATAGATACACGTTCGTTGATAGAATAATGAAAGTCGTAGATCTTCCTTAGATTTAGGTTATAACATAGAGACATTTTGATAGAGCATTTAATTATTTTTCTTTTTGCATGATATACAGATTTTATTAACAGCTTATACTTTTTAATGTGAATGGAAATTCTTCAAACTTCCGTGAATTTCCAATAACCTTATTCCAAGGGTGCCGTAATTTTGTTGCAGCGAGAGCTTACAATTTTTGGCGTTACAGGGCTTCCAACCGTCTAGGGTCAATGGGGGCTTATATGGGATATACTGCACTCAACATACCCATGGAGTATTGGCCAAATGCAAATTGGGGTTCGTTGTTAAAATTCGGCACCAGTTTGCACGCTCACGTGTGTTCTAATTCTACTTTAATTTAGTATTCATTTAACAGTAACGTGTGGTAAATATGCATGATGGTTTGTATATTTGTATAGTGGGATATCCACGCATCGGACAGGCGAATGAGATGAACAAATATCATATGACTCGCATTATTTAACGAATGTGTTGGGATACTTTCTTTAAGAAAACTGTGTCTAACAATTTAATTAAAAGCACTATTAAGTATATGTGCACTTGATTTCTTTCAGACATTTTTCTTTAATGAGAACATTTAAAAACCAATTAATTTTATTATCAATACAGGTCACCGCATGAACTGGAAGCAATACCACAGACTTGAAGATATTTATGGCTTTATGGATTATCTGGCCAAAACCTACCCTGCCATTGTAAGCGTTAAAACTATTGGAAAATCTCACGAAGGACGAGAGATAAAGGTATATTTAAATTTTATTTTAAGATTAAATTCACGTATGGGTTTTGAAGAGCATTTTGCGTTCATATTATAAATATTTTTCGATGGATTTTAATATTTTCGAATTATCTACGATAGTTGCTGAGGATTTCCAACGGGAACCCGTCGAACAAAGCCGTGTTCATAGATGGCGGCATTCATGCGCGGGAATGGATCAGTCCCGCCACGGTAACCTACTTCATAAACCAATTCGCTGAAAACTTTGATGTGGAAGACGATGACATCAAAAATACTGATTGGTAATTTGAACATTAAATTGTTTGATTTATAAGTATTCACTGTGTACTCGTTGTTCTCACTCTGACCGCTTTTCAAATATTATTGTCTCCGAATAATTGTCTTTATAATTCCAAAGACGTAAATTTACTAGTATTTCCAATTTACCAATTATATAAGAATAATATCTACATATCTTTTATTCAGCAAGCGTCGTTCATTCTCTTTACGACCCACAATTTTTATTTATCTCGAATTACTACTCAATCATTTATCTTATTTTAACTTGTACTTAAACTTTAATATTTAACTTTTCAGGTATTTCATTCCAGTTTTAAACCCAGACGGGTATGAACACACACATCTAAAAGACCGTTTATGGAGGAAAAACAGGAGACCTGGTTCCGGAGTGAGAGCGTGCGCTGGCGTTGATCTCAACAGGAATTTTGGGTAAACCATATTTTTTTGCTTGTTTACAAACCAAAGTTTTTTCTAGCAAAGGTCTGTCTCTACCAATTCAATAAGATCCTGAGCTTGCTATCGTATGGACCATAAGGAAGTGGATTAATCTATTAAATGATGTACAACTAACCACATAATTATTTTGTTATTTGATTCAAAATATATCTGTAGCAGATATCCACATATGTGCGGGGAAAGTATTTTTGTGTCCCCTCATACTTAATTAGGTGTTTAACTGTACGCTTAATTCGTAATTTTCGAATTACGTGAGGTGTGTGGTGTGGGGCGTAATTTGTTCAGCAGTTAGTAGATAATCATAGGTGGTATCTATCGATCCCTGACCAACCTTGACTATGTTAAAGCCGTAACCGACGTTCCGATATGGCTCGAGTCAGAAAGGAATGCATGTATTTAGTAGAAAAGTAACGCCGTTCTACGTCTTTTCTCGGTATGCATGCATCTCATGCGTTGGATGGTTGGGAAGCATGTATTACAGGTTTTAGAATCTGGTGCTAAATATTCATTCTTTATGGAAGCTTGCTTTATTACGATAATCGTAAATGCTAAATGGGGACACCTAAAATATTCAGTACGTCAACACGCAGTCAAAAGAAAATCACTTTCTAATACTTAATTTTACCGTAAGGGGAACTGAACAACCTATGAATATTTAAAAAATATTCATAGGTTGTTCAGTTAGAGTATCGATTCATGAATCATGGCTACCACTTGTTTAGCACATACAATTTGGAGGTGGCATTTTATATAAACGAATTTGAAATGCTTTACCTTATGTAAGTAATTTAGTGTCAACTTGAGACAAATAAAATGGAACACATTCAAGACTTATTTAAATACGTTATAATATTAATGAGTATAGTCGTTGGACTAAAAATAAAATAATATTACTAAACAGTAATATATTTTTACTTAGATTTTCTTTTACACCGTATAAGATAGCCCTAAAGTAAATTCGTAACTTGTGATCTCAACGATACTTTAGATAGACATCCAAGGCCCACAGCATCCACAAAAATATAATTTTCCATCTTCACCTGACCGTTGATCGAACCCAGGATCTCCTGGGTAGCGGACCGGCATATTAACCATTACGCCACGAAAATCCTATATATTATATCGCTTCGTATAACTTGAGTATAGTATTAAGTAATCATTTATTCCTTTATTTTTGTACACAATTTTACATAGGACAAATTCATTTGAATAAAAATAGTATAAAAATGGTACTTATTTCAAAAGAAATCTAATCCAGTAGACCCGAGAGAAAAGTTTCATATTTTTTATTTATGTATGATATGTATGATATATATATATTTTTACATATAGGTAAATATGTTCTTTTTTCTAGATACCGATGGGGAGGCAAAGGCACGTCTAACTATCCCTGCAGTGAAATTTACCGAGGACCGAGAGCATTCTCCGAACCTGAATCTCGAGCTGTTCAGGTAGAACACTAGTATACTGAGCTTGTTAGGTAATAAATGTAAATTAGAAAAATTAATCAGAAATAATTCGAAAATATAATTTAATAATTCAAGTAAACAACTACCAGAAGAACTATAAATAAAAGTATTTTTATGTTTCAAGCCTAAAAATATATAATTCAAGAATAGAAACAATTTCCCAAGGTCATTTTTTTTTCTTTTGCAGGAATTCTTCCAAAGTACAGCAGCTGAATTTAGCGCATACTTGACATACCACAGCTATGGCCAGTACATCCTGTACCCATGGGGATACGACAACGCCGTGCCACCAGATCACAAAGACCTCAACGATGTTGGCAATAAAATGGCATCGGTAATTCTAATTATATTTCTGATAAAGAACATATTATTAAAAATAATGCCATTGCAAATATTGCAGGCGTCTATAAGCTACGGTAACCACTTTCCATCAGCAAGCAGTATTGCTTTGCTTGTCTGGTAATTGGGAGCAAAAAAATACAGAATGTGCCAGCTGTTTACTTAATTACTATGCAAATTGTAAAAGCTAACCAATCATAGGGATTAAAATAAGGGACACATCTCATAGATGACGGGCTAGGAACCTGTCAATGTTTCGGAATCTTTATTCTACCTACACACACTATTTAGCTAGCATGGCCTTAAGTGTAAATTCTTGACTCTGTCTATATGGATGAAAATGCATTTAATCTACATTTATAGGTGGTTTTTTTGTGCTACTTAATTTTTTTTAAGTTCCTCATGCAAAAGATTAAATGTATAGAATTAATTTGTACTTAATTATTTCTTTTCAGGCTATCAAATCAGTTGGCAATGATAATTACAAGGTTGGATCATCCAGCAATTTATTATATCCGGCAGCAGGAGGCTCAGATGACTGGGCCAAGAGTATTGGCATCAAATATGCATACACTATTGAGTTAAACGATGAGGGCACTTATGGCTTCATATTGCCAACACAATTCATAGAGCCTATTGCTAAGGAATCCTTGGCTGGTCTACGAGTTGTGGCAGCAGCTGTTCATAAGGCTTGATCTCTACATAATGTCATTCTAGTTAAGGATAAGTTTTTTGCATGTCGCCTATAGGATAAATTGTTTGTAGACAGTAATGACATGTTAAATAAGTCTTGATGTTTTGAAAGCTACAAAATGATATAGTGTAATAATGTGAATTTTATTTAAATATTTAATGAAATATAGCAAGTATTACCATTTGCCCTTTTTATTAAAATATCCTTTATTCAGGTATTCCAATAAATATTTAACTAATACTATGAAATTAGAGAGATTGAACATCCTTGAGAAAAATTTACCATGGTATCCCGTAAGGAAATAATTAGTAAAGCTCTTACCTTATATTCTGAAAATACACTATCGTTGTTGATTTCAGTCTCATTAGCTTTAGTAACTTTAATAAGAGGCACTGAGGCGTTGGTACATTCTTTAGCTGGGAATACGTTATAAGGTGACACAGGACTACTTTTCAGTAAATTTTTTGTTTCAAGAGCGATATCCTCAGCACGCTTTAAGATCACTTCCACATCTTCAATATCTTCTCCAATTAAGTTTTCCTTGTTATTGCCTGCCGATAATTTGTTTATTTCACTAAATATCATTTTAATTTCTTCATCACTATCCTTATAAGCCTCGCATGTTTTTTCAAACTCTAAAAATTCTTTGGTAGAAACACTATTGTCGTTAGAATGTGAATCTTGATGGTATGATAATGAACATTGTGCCATTTTTATATACTAATAATACAGCCAGACTGTTTCACATTCGGGCTCTAATAATCTAATTCAAGCTCAACGCAGTCGCTATGAAAGTTGTATTTTGTTTTCGATTTGTAATCAATCAAACAGGTATGACAGTTGCTAGGCAACAATTATTATTTTTAATTCAGCCATAAATAATAAACTAATTTTAATTTGATGAAGTCATTTCTTACTAGTCCTTGAATCAGTATTTATCGGTTTTTCGCATCCTAACTACTTACTCTATACACTATGTCATAAATAGGAAAAAGTAACCTTATTTATTTTATAGTGTAACATTTCGTACTTGTCAAGTCAATTGTCTTGTCATTCGTGTCGTGATAATGACAGATAATATGTCAAGTCAATTGATGTATTTGTTGCTATGAAATATTTTATTGTAATTTCATAAAAACAGAATAACTTGCAAATAGGCAATTACAAAATCATAACAAATATGTCTGTTCCACCGCAAGCATTCGTTAATAAAAACAAGAAACATTTTCTGGGAATTCCAGCACCCTTGGGTTATGTCGCGGGTGTTGGTCGAGGGTCAGTATAATATTAGAAAACAAACCATATTGTTTGTTTTAGTCTATCATAATTGTAATTAAAATATTATTATTTCAGAGCTACAGGTTTCACAACAAGATCTGATATTGGTCCAGCTCGAGATGCAAATGATGTATCGTAAGTAAATTCTAGTTTTGTTTGGCAATTGGTTTAATTTTAGCATAATAATAACTTTTATATTACAATTTCAGTGATGATCGTCATGCACCACCAGCAGCAAAACGTAAAAAGAATGAAGAAGAAGATGATGATGAAGATTTAAATGACTCCAATTATGATGAATTCTCTGGCTACAGTGGATCATTGTTTTCCAAGGTATCTGTTTTCTTCATTCAGAGATAAACCTTTTTCAAAATTGTTTACATATTAATAGTGGACATATTATTAGTTAGTTACATGGTTCTTTACTCCTTGAAGGCATGTGCCATTAGTTCTTATTGAAGTCTCATTATTTTAAAAGTCTATATATCTTTGAATATTGATAATTTAATTTTATAAGTTTTTTTTATTGTATTATAATGTGTTGTGAAGAATAGTTCAAGTGATTAAAGCAGTTTAATTTTGACACAATATACTATTGTTGCCCAATATCATTTATTACAGAAAATGATGTAAGGTTATGTCCATATAAAGGCTCCTAAAGGAAAACCTAAAATTCATGAAGACGATTAGTAAATTGATAAAATTATTTACCAATATTAGAATTCGGGAGGATATAACTGTAATTAAATTATTTTAGGATCCATATGACAAAGATGATGCTGAAGCAGATGCTATTTATGAATCCATTGACAAGCGGATGGACGAGAAAAGAAAAGAGTACAGAGAGAAACGTCTTAAAGAAGATCTTGAGAGATATCGTCAAGAAAGGTTTGTTTTATTCATTACCAGACCTTATCCTTATAATATTATATGATTATTATAATATAAACTTACTTTTATTAATTTTCTGGAAAAAAAGAAAGATGAACAGTACAGATGAACTCGTGTTACAGTTTGTTTATAATGAAGACATTATATTATAATATTTTTTATAATAATAATTTAACAACAGATCTAATAAAAAAGCATTAACTGGCTCAAAATGTGATTTTAGCAAAATGTGATTAAATTTTCACAGACCAAAAATACAGCAACAATTCTCTGACCTAAAACGTGAATTGAAGATGGTATCTGAAGAAGAATGGTCAGCCATTCCTGAAGTGGGAGATGCAAGAAACAGAAAACAGCGTAATCCTCGGGCCGAGAAGTTTACACCTTTGCCTGACAGTGTATTGTCTAGGAACCTGGGGGGAGAATCTTCCACATCTATTGATCCTGGATCAGGATTGGCGTCTATGATGCCAGGTGTTATGACCCCTGGAATGTTGACACCATCAGGTATAACATATATTAGTTTTAAATTTTTCTTATACCTATTAGGTACAGTCAATACCACAATACCTAAATTGCAATTTTACCACAGCCTACAGCCTCTGCAGGGTTAATTTACATGCAGTTGACTGTACAACTTCTAAGCCATTAATTAAAAATTTTAGGTCATTAAATATATGTAATTGTATTATTATATCCATATGTATATTATAAACAGTGATGAATAAGATTTAATTGATATAAATTAGGTAATTGTGTATAATTTTCTCAAATAATTATGTAACTTTCCAATGTAATTATTTTATGAATAAAATTTGCTAGTATAATGCAATAAAACTTGAAAACCTCTTTAAGTATGCACTGTTTATTATTTTAGGCGATCTTGATTTGAGGAAGATTGGCCAAGCCAGAAACACTCTGATGACTGTCAAACTGTCACAAGTTTCTGACTCGGTGACAGGCCAAACAGTTGTTGATCCAAAGGGCTATCTGACAGACCTACAGTCTATGATCCCAACTTATGGTGGTGATATTAATGACATCAAGAAAGCTCGCTTGTTATTAAAGTCTGTGCGAGAGACCAATCCAAATCATCCTCCAGCTTGGATAGCTAGTGCTAGGCTGGAAGAAGTCACAGGTTAGTATTATAATGTAAATTTTATTTGTATCTTAATTTTTTTCAGCAAATTGTCATTTATGAAGAAAATGCTGTAATGGAGTTTGTTTCGTCACTTCCTTTCATTCGCTTTTTCACTTTTATGATCTACGTGGTGAATGTATCTGTCATTTCCAGTCAGATCATGATTGAAAATGATGTTTTTTTATGACTTGAATGTTTGTTATAAAATATAGTGTTGTTAAGTTAGTATATCATAACACAAGTCTGAATTTAGTCTTGGATTAACTCAGTCTGTCATTGGCCCCTATTTATTTATTCTATTTTTTAAATAATAAATAGATAACTAAAAATTATTGACGTCAATCATATTTTAACAAGTAAAACAACTAACAATTTGACAGTTGAAATGTAAACTTATGAACTAGTAGATTTGACTAAAAATATTTTGTGTGTTGCAGGCAAAGTGCAGTCAGCTCGCAACCTGATAATGAAGGGGTGCGAGGTGAACCCGAGCAGCGAAGAGCTGTGGCTGGAGGCGGCGCGGCTGCAGCCGCCCGACACAGCGCGCGCCGTCATCGCGCACGCCGCCCGAAACCTGCCGCACAGCGTGCGCATATGGGTCAAGGCGGCCGACTTGGAGCAGGAGACCAAGGTCACTTTGTCCTCCACTAGCGACTAGCCCGGGGCTCAGCCGCCCTTCTCATGTTCCCATGGGAATTACGAGTTATAAAAGAGGCTATTGGCTTCCTCTGTAAATGGACTTAATATTTAAGAATTTTTAAAATCGACCTAGTCATTCCTGAGTTGGTTTTTGTGGATTAGACAGGGATAACTGTATCTATAAAAATATAAAAAATTACCATATTGATATAACACATTCCAATAAATAATTATTTAATAAATATATACAAACTAATAACACAGATTACAATTAGTCCAATGTTATGGCATACTAACTCAACATTACTAAATTTTATAACAAATGCATAAGTATTACATTATGCCACGGAGGTAACCAATAATAATCACTTCTAAAATTACTTATATCTTGTCAACAGGCGAAACGCCGCGTGTACCGCAAAGCACTAGAACACATTCCCAACTCAGTGCGTCTCTGGAAAGCTGCGGTTGAACTAGAAAATCCTGAAGACGCTCGCATTCTCCTCTCCCGAGCAGTCGAGTGCTGTCCCACCAGCGTGGAACTATGGCTGGCTCTAGCCAGATTGGAGACATATGAGAATGCCAGAAAAGTGCTAAATAAAGCCAGGGAAAATATACCTACGGACAGACAGATCTGGGTCACGGCCGCTAAGTTGGAAGAGGCGCATGGTGAGATTGGATTGTTAAATTAATTTTTAGATTACCAAATGATAAATATATATGTTTATTATCAACTAGCTAAAATACATTTTTGTTATTCTCATGTAAATATCAGCTGTATAATTACTTTAAATTATTATCTAAATCCATATAATAGTTTACGTAAAAAGTAACAGACATATGTATATGTGTCAGTTTGTGTGTACTATCGCATTTATAATATTAGTAATGATTGATCACTGTACATATTAAATACAATTTATGAATGAAAGAACTACTTTATAAATAAAAGTACCGTTTTTGTATCCTTTTGATGATACATATATTGATGAAAGATTTGATTAAAGTGTGAAAGTAAAAATGAATAGCTTGTTGAAATTACAGGCAACACTCACATGGTGGAGAAGATCATAGACCGCGCGATCACCTCCCTGAGCGCTAACGGCGTGGAGATCAACCGCGAGCACTGGTTCAAGGAAGCTATGGAGGCCGAGAAATCTGGCGCCGTACATACTTGCCAGGTACAATTAAATAAAATATAAATATATAGAGACAAATCACACAAATTGGAGTTAGTCCCAAAGTAAGTCCGGGAGGAGGGAGGTCGTCATATGTACATATATGTATTTTGCATATGTGAGATTATTTTAAGCCTGTTCCATTGATTTCGTTTTACAATCTGCGCGGGCTGAAATGCAAACTGGCACGTTCTAAGATTTTCTTTCATTACCAGTTATAAGTATTTAAAATAATTATTATTGTTTGTGCAGGCTATTATTCGCGCTGTCATCGGTCACGGCATCGATCCTGAGGATCAGAAACACACGTGGATGGAAGATGCTGAAGCGGTAAGTTGTTACCTTATTAAGATCAACATAAGCTTTGTTCAAGTTTGTAGAAGAATCATGTCATTAATCTACTTATACATACTATCTGCGCCCGCGATCTAAGTCGCGTTGGAATTTCTTGTTTTTTACGACTAATAAGGCTGACGAGCATGTGAGTCTTCTTTAGTACTAACAATAATAACTATCATGTGTCTTAATGTAGGTTTTTTTTGTTAGTATTAATTTTATGATTTTTGTATTTTAAACACAAGTTTTGTAATTTTTGTAACCGTCTAGAGTCCGAGCCTATAGACGTCAGCAACATGTTGACGTTATTAATTAATTGTATTTATACACTTTCTGAATACTTTGAGCCTATTGATATATCTTCCAGTGCGCCAATGAGGGCGCCTACGAATGCGCACGCGCAGTGTATGGCTACGCGCTGTCAGTGTTCCCGTCGAAGAAGTCCATCTGGCTGCGGGCGGCGTACCTGGAGAAGCAACACGGCACCAGGGCTAGCCTCGAGGCGCTGCTGCAGAGGGCCGTGGCGCACTGCCCCAAATCTGAGGTGCTGTGGCTCATGGGAGCCAAGTCCAAGTGGCTAGCTGGTAAATTTACATGTTAAACGTCTATACAGATTTTTCGAAGTCAGGTATCACACTCAAATGCATACCATATGCAGAAAAATTTGATTGATTCAAATTAACATTTAAGAAACTTACGATATTCTTCAAACACCAAATTGGAAAAATACCTTACATTCTTTGAAAAAAAAGCTCTTCAAATTACTGTACCGAACTTAACTAAGAACCACCGAAAGGAAACTCGCTTTCGAATGAAAAATTAACGTTGATCTCGTTGGCGTAATGCTAAAGTTCTTGCCACCGGCAGGTCCCGGGTTCGATCCCATGATAGAATATTGTATTTTTTCTGATGAGAAAATATAGTATCCTTGAGTTAGTTTAATAAATAACACAAGTTTCGAATTAACATTGGGGCTAACACAATCTGTCGGATTTGTACCTGTATTATTTATTTATTCAATCAGGTGACGTGCCAGCTGCTCGGGGTATCTTGTCCCTGGCTTTCCAAGCGAATCCGAACTCAGAAGAGATCTGGTTGGCAGCTGTCAAGCTGGAGAGTGAGAATAAGGAATACGATCGAGCGCGGCGACTGCTAGCCAAGGCGCGCGCTTCCGCGCCCACTCCTAGGGTAACAAGAGCTTATATCAAAAACAAAATATTTTTTATTGGTCATCATATTTATACATATAAAATCGAAAGATCATTGATTGATTCATCACGAAATCATAGAAACTACAAGTGCTAGGGTGTCAAGTTACATGGGAGTTCCTTTTGACATAGGTGCTCGCTAAGACGGGATTTTGCAATATTTTCACGGGATCGGGAATTATGTGTAGCAAGCATAGGTAAATGCTAGTGTCATTATAATCAAAAATTTTAGTAATTTTATTTTGAATTCAATTACAATTGAATAAATTTTTAAATCATTATCGTTTGAAATGTTTGTGACGATACTACGGCAAGTTTTATTATTACTAATTTTTTAATTTCCAATCGCGTTTTGATTTTATAACCTATATTTTACGAGAAAATGTGCCATAAAACCAAAAGTATCTCTATATGTCTTGGGCCTAACCGGTTTTCAATTGACAATAAATTTTCAGGTAATGATAAAATCAGCGAAACTAGAATGGGCACTCAACAATATGGGGGAATCGCTAAACCTACTGGAAGAAGCTATAAAAGTGTTCGGAGACTACGCCAAGCTGCACATGATGAAGGGCCAGATCGAGGAGCAGATGGGCAAGGACGATGACGCTCATAACACCTACACTCAAGGGGTATGCATGAAAAATTATTATTATTATTTTATTCATTAAAAAGCTTACTATTTCATGTAGCCTAACGAAAACTATTAAGTAATTTTGGGAGCTACTGCTACTTGTAAATTATTACGTCTTTATCCTTTACGACGCCACTCATTGAATGGTTGACTAATTAATGGAATGGAGAATCACTATAATTACATAGTATAACAAAGTCACTATCCGCTGTATGTCCCTATGTATACTTAGATCTTTAAAACTACGCAACGATTTTGACGTTTTATTTAAAATCTTTTTATATTTTTAGCTGAAGAAATGTGCAACGTGCGTGCCCATGTGGATATTACTATCGAGACTGGAAGAGAAATTGAAACACGTTACCAAAGCGAGGTCGGTGCTGGAAAAGGCGAGGCTCAGAAATCCCAAAAATGCAGAGTTGTGGTAAGTTAACAAAATATATTTTATTATTTTTTCTTTCCTTGTGTTTTAATGGCTGTGTGAGCTTTTGATTGCTTTGTCTTTAATTTATAAATTAGACTACAAAATTTTCAATAAACTTTAAAATTATGATGACCGAACCTGTTTTTTTATTTGTTTGTTATTTTGTTCTTTTTTTAGTTGTTTTTCATTTGTTGTTTGTATTTTTAGAGTTTTTTTTATATATATACATATATTTGGTTTTATTTTAATTTAATAGGTTAGAAAGCGTACGTCTGGAGAGGCGGAATGGTAGCGCGGAGATCGCCAACGCGGTGATGGCGAAGGCGCTTCAGGAGTGCCCCACTGCCGGCCGCCTGTGGGCTGAAGCCATCTTCATGGAGTCCCGGCCGCAGAGGAAGACCAAGAGCGTGAGTAACCCCCCTTTTTAGGGTTCCGTACTCAAATGGTAAAGTCAGATCCCTGACTATTAAATTTACTAATACTCCGCTGTCCGGTTGTCGCCAGGCTGTATCTCATAAACCATGTACACTCATAGCTCAGTTACAATTTTATTATATGTAATGTACTATAATCATAGTAGTTGTCATCTTAATTGAAGTGAGGACCTTATTTTGTTTGATTTTGTTCGTAATTGTGAGTCTAGTTCTTTATTGTTGATCGAAGGTTTGGTATAGGTGGACGCGCTGAAGAAATGTGAACACGACGCGAACGTATTGCTGGCTGTGTCTCTTCTGTTCTGGACAGAGAGGAAGCTGAACAAGTGTCGCGAGTGGTTCAACAGGACGGTTAGTATATTATTCTTTATGATGTTACAAATTTCAAAACATTATGACCCATACCCGTATGATTTTACACTACATTGCTATAACCTTTTATATAATAATACAGATCTGTCATTCTGTCTACTTGTTTATTTGTGTTAATGTTGGAGTATACGGATTTATTTATTATTCAAATTAAAATTACAATGTATGAAATTAATTTTTTTTTTAGATTTACCTACCTAACATATTATTAATATTATATTTTACGTCTTGCATAAAAATATTGCTTAGTAAAGACATAATTTATAATAATAAAATAATATAATAAAATCTTTATTTCTCACCATAAAATTAAAATTGCTTATACACAAATATGAACATTTATAGGATTAACAGAATTTTGTTACAAATATTTGACAGGTAAAAATCGACCCAGACTTAGGTGACGCGTGGGCGTATTTCTACAAGTTCGAATTATTACACGGCACTGAACAACAGCAAGAAGAAGTTAAAACCCGCTGCAAAACTGCTGAACCTCATCACGGAGAGTCTTGGTGCAAGGTCTCCAAGGAAATAGCCAATTGGTGCTTCAGCACTGAACAGATATTGCTGCTAGTCGCTAAAAGTCTGCCAGTACCAACGTGAAGAGAGTGTTTATATTGTAAGTGAAGATTTTGTAGTACCTTTGAGTATACTGTTGAATAATATCTATAAATAAATATGGTTAAGTATGAGCTTTTCGTTTATTTATTCAAAATCAATTTATTCCGGTATGAGACCGTTTTCTCGTATTAAATATTTCATTTTAACCAAGCTATAAACTACCAACCAGCATTTAAGGACGACCACTGCTGAAAAAAAACGCCGAAAGAAACACAAGCAGCCCCTATTATGCCAAAGGGGCTTTTATTAATTAGGTACTTATTATTATTAAATACCTATAAATCAAAAAATAACAACATTTATGAATGTTATGAAGTTTGACAATATTGCTTTTTAATTGCTTGTGATACGCAGTTATTATGTCAATGTCTAAAAACAAGATCTTAATCTAGAGTGTAAAATTTATTTATAGATTTACGATCACATGCGATCGTAAAATATGATACATTATTATGCAAACATTTTTTTCCAATTTTCTGTCAGGTGGCCATGCTGACCTGTTTTTAGGAAGTATTTGTAAAAGTTTTATTGGTAATTGCCTCTTAACGCTCTGCGTTTATGAAATCGGAGTATAATAACAATTGTGGAAGCGGTAAACACCTTTTATAAAATTTCTATAAATACATAATGCGCGCGAGTTTGTGTGAGTTTGAATTAAAAGCGTGCGCTGGCACAGATCCAATCCATCGCCGCGCATGCGTGCGCTTAATAGCTACACACATTTTTCACTTCTTTCTCTTCGCGAACCTGAAATTTAGTATTTTTCTGCCATACACAAATAACAATCATTAGTTAAACTAGTAGTGTGTGTTTCCATTAAAACTTCAAGTACAAAATAGTGTTGTGACAATGTCGCCAAAATTACCAGTGCCATTATTGCAAGAGATCACCCTGTCGCTGGTGGCCAGGCAGCTCATCCACGCTCTCACGAGAGTGGCGTCAGAAGAAGATGTCGCCCTACCTTTAGCAATGGTCTCGTCCTACTACGAAAGTATGGGAGCCACTAGTGATATATTTCAAGACCTACTTAATCTAGTACTCAGTTCAGAATACCTCGACCCATCTATCAGATATTTCTCCATGCGATTGCTGCTCAAAGAAAATGTCAAAAGTTTAGCGACCGGAATATTTCCATGCCCGTATTACAGGAGAGTCCTTGAACTGATTACTGAGCAAGGGCACCATTTGACTTCGCTCAATCTTAAAGGTGTGTGGGTGAAAGACGAGCATTTAGCACTTATGTACCAATTGATTAAGAATTTAAAAAATTTGACCGCTTTAAATATACCTTACATCGCTAACGATGAAGTGCTCAAGTTCATAGGCGAACACAATAAGGTTTTAAAACTGTTGGATATATCAGGCGAAACAGATATAACTGAAATTGGCATAGATGCGATGTTGAGAGGAAACCCGCAGCTCACGCAAAGTCTGACAGTAGTAAACATCGGAATGTACGGCGAGGAGAATATAGACCATACTGACGTGGCTTTGCTCATAAGACACCTTCCGAACCTTACAAATCTCGGCAGTTATTCGTTTGTTGGAAAATCTATCTATCATATTTACAACACAGACTGCCCGCCGAACTTCAAAACGAAGTTGCAGTATTTACACGATGTCCAAACAAATTTGCGGACGATGAAAGCCATCGTCGCTCTGTGTCCGATGCTGGAGACGATCTATCTAGAAGAGCCTGACCAAGGAGTAATGCAGTTGGTCAAAGAGTTGAATTATTTGAATAAGATTAAGTTAAATAAGTTTCAGTGTCACGAGCTGCATCAGTTGTTAGATAAGATAGGGTATAAGATCGTTACTCTGATGCTGTCCGCGTCTATGGGGTCTTTCAATTTTACAAGGATAGCAGAGACGTGTAGGAATTTGGAGAGTTTAGAGTTCTATCAGATACAGACGGCGACGCACGAGGAAGAGATCCCGTTCAACAAGCTGGAGCACATTGAGATCATCCACGGGAATCTGTCTACGCCATGCCTCAAGTACCTGATGACGAGCAGTCCTAATCTCAAGAAGTTGATCATAGGAGACGAGATCAGACTGGACGACAACGACATGTCACGGTAAGGCTATTTTCGGAATGTACATATATACAACTGTATAGTACGATTAATTTATTAATCAACACAAATATACTTACAAGAAATCGATTGTATTGTTGAGGATTTTACATATGTTTAAAATTAGTTTTATTTAATTAGTAAGTTATTTATTTACATTTCATGGTTTCAGTTAAAAAATTTACATTTTGTAGGTATTTTCTATATTACTACATTAGTTAGACTTACTTTGGTCTTTCAATTCTTGTGACCAATTTCCAGGTTACAAGCTTGTAAAAGATACGTCACGATATCAAAATTTTTAACGTGGCACAAAATATTATTATCTTATTTATTAACAGTTTATAAAATACAATGATATAAAGTAATAGAATACTACTACAATCAAAACTTTCACTATTATATCTTCTTTCCTTAAAAAAATGTACATCAGTAAATTGTGGGCTTATAATAAGTATTATAATCAGCAAACTTATTACAATTATGTTATCATCATTGTACCTGGTAAGTTAGTCGTTTATATAGAGTATAAGACCAATACATACATACTTCAAATGGGGTATTATTTCACAACAGACATCGCCATTTTCCAGGATGGTCCGCCGTTATAAGTTCGAAAACCTCGAAGGCATTTGGTTCCCAAATGCGCCGCGGCTCACGCGCGACACTGTGGAACTACTGATGGAGTGCTGCCCTAAGCTGCAGAGCTTGGGGCAGCTGAGCGGCTGGCAGTTCACACCTGACGACATGATGCTTATGAGAGCTATCATAGCCAGCACTAATATTGACCTGGTGCTGTCTCCACTAGGCATATTCCAGCAGGGTAGTTAAACAACGACGCAATTTGGCAAATTTTGATTTCATATGGCATATGACTTTTTTTTTTTATTGAATTTTCTATGGCTCTAATTTAATGAATACTAAAGTGGCCTATTATTATGGCCAATGATATTTTGAAGTTTTATTTTTTGAAATCATGGATATTACGAAATATGGCAGCATTTATTATTTCATTGAAATTAGAAAAATTTAGAATGTTTCTTTATATTTATTTTATTACTAGCTGTGCCTGCAACTTCGTTTGCGTGTGATTTGAAATAAGAAAATTCTTTTTTGACATAAGTTTTTCACCTTACATATCTACCGAGGTAACATCTTAAACATATTTTATCCTGGTAAATGTCAGGTTCCCGTAGGATAATCAAAAAACTAACTACTGACCCGATTTACTTGAAATTTTATTTGTAAGCACCTTACATACCGTGCTAACGTCTCAGATACATTTTATCCCGGTATATTGCCATGTTCCCGTAGGATAATCAAAAAACTAACTACTCAACCGATTTACTTAAAATTTGTATTTGTAAGTACCTTACACACCGGGCAAATGTCTTAGTTGCATTTTATCCCGGTAAATTGTTAGGTTCACGTAGTATAATAAAAAATCTAACTACTGATTCCTTCATTCGCGTTTTCACTCTTCGAATAAAAAATGCAGCCCAATTTCTATATTCGCGGATCGATTAGATCCGTACATACATACCTACATATTGATAAAAACAATTTCCAATAGGTATCCAACCGAATACCATTTGTAAACGCGTCGTCAAATGGACGAATAAAAAAGTAAAATAGATCTTATTGACAACTACTTAGGGGCCTTTGTGCTTCTGTATACTTAGCCGCCTTCTCTGCGGTCGGCGTTGAGTATGTAAACCCGGCATGTAAGGTATCCGCATGTCAAATATCAAGTTAATCGGTCCAGTGAATTTTGCGTGATGCGCGTTCAGACAGACAGACAGACAGACAAAAATTTCCAAAATTGCAGATTCGTTATCTGTATTGATAACTAAGTATATTCCACAAAGAATTCTCAAAAAATTCAAAAATTTCGTTCTTCTTCAGTTTTATTATATGTATGGATATAGAGTATTCATTATTCAATTGTGAATTTTATAAATATTGATTGTTGTCAAAACATATTGTTTAAATAAATATGAAACAGGTGTCGCTTTGGGCTCTAAAAAAGTAAAGAATTAAAATAAAACTCCGTATATTATTTTTGAACAATTTATTATTATAAACAGTTTTAATAATTGCGAGTAATTTTATAACAATGATGTTAATATGCGTCGCAATAAATTTATTTTAATATTATTGCTTTGTTTATTGATTTAAAACAGTAATTTTGAATCAACTTCAACTTAGTCCTACCTTATAGAAGTAAAAAATTAACATAACAATACATACATTTATAATGTCGATATTAATATAGATACCGTTAAAATGCATCAAATATAAATAAAACTACGTTTAAAAAAACCGACTTCAAATGTGCGTATTGTAGACAAGAACTAATAAATAAAACTACCTTTAAAAACACCGACTTCAAATGTGCGTATTGTACACAAGAACTAAAAAGAATAAAATAATAATAATTAGCGTTATTTCAAATAGTGCGTAAGTAATTGTTATATACAAACTCTATATGTTATCACTGCTTGGTTTTACAAACAGGAACA
>JADGIL010012762.1:0-10372 GCA_020352625.1 Cactoblastis cactorum | reverse complement strand
CAGACAGACAGACAGACAGACAAAAATTCTAAAAAAAATCGTTTTGGTATTGGAAACGGGTAAATACTACTATGCAATTTGAAAAATGTAATTATTTTGAAATTACAGACAGACACTCCAATTTTATTTATTTGTGTGATGATGTATTTCTGTTGCCCCTTTAACAAATAATACTAAAAACAAAATATTTAATGGGGCCATACAATATATAGACTTCAAGCGGTGATAAAATATAGTTTGTATATAATAATAATTACTTACGCACTATTTGAAAATAACGCTAATTATTATTATTTTTAACCACCGACGCAAAAAGAGGGGTGTTATAAGTTTGACGTGTCTGTCTGTCTGTCCCCGAACCCATGCAGTGATTTCAATTTAGTTTTTTTTTATTAAAGGTGACTTATGTGCGAGTGTTCTTAGATATGTTTGATGAAAATCGGTTGAGCCGTTTAAAAGTTGTGGGGAGTTAAAGTGGGGAGAATACCCGAATGTCTGTAAATATACTCGGATGGGGTCTCAAATGAAACCATATTTTTTACTTTTTAAAGGGAAATTACTTAAGTCCTTGTGTCGGGGGTTTTTAAAATTTTTAATTTTAGTTATATTCTTTTTAGTTCTTGTGTACAATACGCACATTTGAAGTCGGTTTTTTAAACGTAGTTTTATTTATAAATTAAGTATAACGTAAAAATCTTTTTTAAAGCTCTTATTTGCTTAATAGTTTGCTAAATAGAATAAATTTTACAAGTAAGACTTAAAATTTTTAAAATTTAAAAAATTTTAAGTCTTTAATATTTTAAAAATTTTAAGTCTTACTTAAAAATTTTGACGCATGTATTGATAGTAAAAATTAAAATGTATTACTATCAATACATGCGTCATTACTCATTACATTAGTATAATGTATTAAAGCTTGTCGCGAGATTTGTTCATGTTGAATAACTTGATCTGATTGATTTTATTTTTTACATTTTAAAACGAATTAAATGATATATCTATCTGGGAATGAATAAAAAGAGGCTGTTCTCGTCTTATGATCTCTTTAAAAATTGCTCAGCCCAATCGACATTAGATTACTTCTTATTAATAAATTCATAGTCATCTTTTATCACATGTATGTTTCAGACTCAACTATAAAATTGCATTTATTTGTGATAAGGTCTATTTTTGTTTGCATCCCTGCAATATGCACACGCCAAAATACAGCTACATTACCTAGTACTTATTACTTCCATGCTCTTCGGTTAAAAATAAAAGACAAAAAAGTGTTTATTAATATTTAATATGTACTTTATTTTTAAAATCAAATGCATTTTGGTTTCGTTTCACAATATAATATCTATACAATATTTTTGTAATAGGTACATTGAAGAAAATAAGATAAGCGGTACGAGCCGCACAACATGCACTTTTACTAATTTGTTCGTTTACATGTAATGATATCAGGTTAAGCTCACAATATCCATTCGCTATGATTCGAGGCGAGCCGCGGCGCTCTGAGCTCCAGGCACGTCGTGCCACACAGCGCTAGACATAATATACACAGTTTTTCTCACTCTTATAAAACAGCAGTCCATTTACATTGGTAAAGATAAAAACTGGATTTTAGTATGTTTTGATTGTTACATATGGCACAGCCGCGCTGTTGGGCAATAGCAATTATGATATCGACACAACAAAAATATAAAAAAATTAACACTATATAGCGCATCAGCCTATTTCCCTCTGGTCACAGTTATGACACATTTAGTGTCCGATCGAAGTTTCGGTTTCCGCCAGTTGCCGATTGTTAATCTAGTTTCGATTTTAGTCTTAAATTGCCTGAAAATGTGTCTCTCTTTTCCGACTTCGCCGCGGTCGGGTAATAAGTAAATTGTTTGTAAGTACGCGGTTTCAGCCAAAATTGAGAGCAAGCCGAAAATATTGTTTTAGTTTTTCGCTGAAATAAAATCGGTCAGACACTAAATATTTGAAAAAAGTCAAAAAGTATTCAAAGGAATAATTATGAAATTCCATTTACAACGTAGTCGGCGATATGTCGGCAAAAGGTTTTAAGGTAGGTTTCGTTCATATCGCTGCGTAAAATCGCGGATGGGCATCGCTCTCGAATCCTATAAGTAATTAATTATATTCGTTTAACTCAAACATAAGCGTACTCTATATTTATGGATTTAGAATTAAGTATTCGCTCGCAACAGTTTCTGTTACACTCTTTAAGATGTCCCCACCGAATCAATCGGATCGAAGATAGATCCGAACGATCCATCATAAATATAATACTTCAGGTAAGGTCAATATTTAAAATTTGAACGAGCGTATTTACAGGCGCTAATGGCGGGATCGGGCCGCAGATTTACAAAATATACACACAAACGGTGCGGCAGAGAGCGCGTCTAGACGTAGTGGTGGTCGGCGGGCAGCATGGGCTGCGTGTCGGCGTCGGCGTCGGCGTCGGCGGCGTCGGCGTCGGCGTCGGGCCGCGCCCAGTCCGTGCGCGCGGGCGCCAGCAGCCCGCACAGCCCGCACTGGAAGAAGTCGGCGGCGTTGAGCAGCGCGCCGCGCGAGAACGGCGAGCGGCCGCCGCGCGCCTGGAAGTGGCGGTAGCGGCCGCGGTTCAGCTGCTCGTTGGTCGTCATGCCCAGGCACACCACCTGCGCCACGCCACAGCCGCGTCAATACGATCTCCCGGAAAAACTCTAAGAGCCGTAACGCGATGTCGACAGGTGGCCGGCGATCAGTCTCTTGGCAAACAAAACATAGGCGACTAGGGCCAGGAGACGAATCCGAGCGACAGTATTCCAAGTATATTCGAAGAAAATTGCTCACAGTGTGAACGTTTCTATTTGAAGCCGTGCTCCTATTGGTCGCCGGCGACCGGCAGTCGCTTGTGCGTCGCCACTACGCGGCGGCGAGTCTACGAGTCGCCCGGGCGACTGACGACTAAATGCGTAAACACCAATTTAAACTATAGTAAATCACAGCGTTCTTACAAGAATCCATATTTTCGTCACATATTTAATCGGTTCACGATTCGGCTTCGCTCATCGTCTCCTCGCTTTTGCGTAAACGTCGAGTGTTTCGAATACATTCACTCCTACCCATTATTTACATATATCGTTGGTGACGACCGATCAGGTGTCAACATAAACGATGCGCATTTCTATCGCGAAGAACGGTAACATAATAAAAGTAGACGTCTCACCAGATATAGCTGGCAAAAAAGCAGCACGGTGACCCAGAAGAGATGGAAGGCGGCGTTGAGCATGACCCACACCAGCCAGGGGCTGCAGCGCGCGGCGGCGAGCGCGGCGTCCACCAGCGAGCCCCGCGCCGCGCCCTCGCTCGCTTCCGCTCCCGCCTCCGCTCCCGCGTCCGCGCCCGCGCACTGCACCGCCAGCGCGCGCGCCGTGCCCCACACCATCCACGCGCACATGCCCACCAGCGACGCCAAGAAACCGATGAAGTACTGGTGATTTTTTGCGCCTGAAACGTTGGCGATCCGGCTTAGTCGTGATTGTCGCCAAACGTCTCTCCCTCGCGATATCTCGTTCTCAGAATGTCTTTCGCGAAAATTAATACGAATAGATAGTAGACAATACAATTTTATTATTCCTCGGAAAAAGAACCTACCGAAGTACTGAAGAATTTCTACTCTACCGTAAAAGCGTTCCTATCTATTTGTATGCGAAATTTCAAGATCGTGCGTATGACGAAACAAAAAGGATTAACGTTAGTACATCGAAGAAGCTGGAGGCGAGAAAGAGCACGGTACTGACCGATACAGTTGCCGACCCACGGGCAGTGGTGGTCGAACTTGGCGACGCAGCGGTTGCACACGGAGCAGTGCTTGGAGCGCAGCGGGCGCCGCACGAGGCACGCCGAGCAGAAGCGCGCCGGCTCGAAGCCGCCGCGCGCCGCCTCCGACAGCTGCACGATCGTCTGCGCACCATTACTCAGAGTCAAGCGCTGCCGCCGTACACCTAAGCTTCTACTTCAAATTTTACACGGTTCACGCTTGACCGTTTCATTCTGGCAGCAAGTCACCTTCTATATTATAGTACGTATAAATACGACATTGTTAATTATGGATGCTGAATCAGGTCCCGATGGAAGATCTTTTCCTGATGGCCCGGATCATAGCCGGGCCCTAGCTGATCCAGTGACCTCATCCGCGTAGATTTTACAATATTTGCAATACATAAAATTATATCCCTCGGGAACCGTACACTTTTCCGGAATAAAATTTAGCCTATCTTTTATTCTAGGTCATAGACCATCACTGTCCCAAATTTCATCCAGATCCGTTCGGTAGTTTTTCTGTGATGCGCGTAAAAACATACAGACAGACAGTAAAAAATCGTAAAAATAATCGTTTTGGCTTCTATAGGCCCTATAAAGAGCCCCTATATATTTTTTCTTAAATATCTCCGATGTACAGACATGGCTTAAGTATAATTTATTATATGTATAGATATACATATATTCGGTAAAATATTGAACAAGAATGCCGCCACGCAATTAAGCTAAACTGCGTGCATGATATGACTGCAGGAATATGTGTATGAAAGGAATGAAAGGAATTCCATATTGTGATTTGTCTTTACGAAATAAGACAGTCGGGAAGCAACCCCTGACCTTGAACTTGTCCTGCTTGGAGGCGGTGATGACGCCGGGGTCGGAGCGCCACGAGCGCAGGAACGTGAACCACAGCACGCCCGACGACGCCAGGAACAGCAGCGACAGCAGCGTGCCCACGGCGCTCCAGATGAACACCACCCATGTTATGTAGAACCAAGCCTGTTTTATATTACATTTGTCCTAATATGTAATTTCTAAATTTAAAAACGGATTTGTGTGATTTTTTTTATCCACATAAAATAATCACACAAATCCGTTGCTCCGTTTTGACGTGAAAAACGAACAAACACACTTTCACATTTATAATATTACTAGCTGTTGCCTGCGACTTCGTCCGCGTAAATTTCGAATTGAATGTATAATAATGTAAAATAAATCAATAATCAAATCATATTAATATATGAAATATTTACTTACATGCAAGTGACGAATAAAATAATTTTGGTATAGATGGTATAGATATATCATAAAGCAATTCTTTGTAGTAGGTACATAAAGTAAACTCAAAGAATTTCTTTCCCTGTATAAGGCCTCATGTGAAAAAACTCCATAGCGCGTTGTAGAAATTGATAAGATAATAATTGTACAGACAAAAGATTTTTACTGTTTTGTTATATGTATAGATTAGTATGACTTGATTTTTATGGGAACTTACTGGATGTTTATAATATTTGATATTAACAAAGAAAATACTCTGAATTGAATTGGTTATTTACTTTACCTTATCACCTACATATATATATAGCTTCTCAAATGAAAATTAATGATGAAAAAGTTCCATTAAAGATCCGTGAAAAAGTAACGGGTATGAACATAGATATGGATCTTTATTTTCCCGCGAATACAGAATCGGCTCCCGGTCTTAAAGCTCGATCCAATATTTATGGCAAAACTATGTACATATTTATTTTCATGCAGACTATAATACTCTGTTTATGGTGGACGTCAAATTTTGTCTAAACATATAAATGAATGACAGTAAGTCATATTGCTTCTATAAGATAAATATACAATTTAAAGTTTTGCATGAGGTTTACCTTAGTAGCCAAATAAACACTGAGAGGAAAAATGTTCTTGAGGTCATCATCAAAAAGTATGTTTGAGACAAAGTGCAGCAGCGCGTAGAAGCAGACTAGGATGAATGCCTTGATGATGTACAGGGCATCCATTTCCAGCACCAGCCCAGTCAAATAGAATGCCATGAAGGGCATCACCACCACACACCACCATCTAAATTTCTATAATACATAACAACAACAAAACATAATGTTGAGAAAGAAATAAAACTCCATAGACCATGTGATTACAACTGAATATTGAACTTGTCTCAATTTCATTTCAGTCAAAAATGAATTTAAAATTTTAAAAGCATTATGTATAAAAGTGATCACCTTGTCATATGCTAATCTCCTAAGGAAATTTCTCTTGGTAGAAGCCAGGGTGCGTTCCTTGATCTTATCTGCAACCTTAGCTCCAACCCACAGTGAGTCAGCACTGCTTTGCAGCATCATAAGAGGAGACACCCCACGGAGGTTGGGTACGTCCAGACTAGCATCACCCTGCATATTTATTTATTTATAGACTCCAATGCACAAAGGACCCACATATAGGCCTAATTGCAGTATACTATTCTAGCGAGAGGAAGAAAATACTACAAATAACAATTTGTTTTTAATAACAAAATGTTATATGGAAATTTCTCTTGGTTGTCTGGTTGTCAATATACATACATATAGGATATTCAGAAATTTGCATGTTTCTGGCATTTCACAACATGATGTCTGATGTCTTTTGTTATGCCTTGTTGGAATACAAATAAATAAAACTACTTTAAAAAAACCGACTTCAAATGTGCGTATTGTACACAAGAACTAAAAAGAATAAAATAATAATAATTAGTGTTATTTTCAAATAGTGCATAAGTAATTATTGTTATATACAAACTCTATATTTTATCAGCTTGAAGTCGGTCACCTTCCTCTTTTATATCACTACTACATAATATAAAAGAAAGTCACTTTCTGCTGAGTGTGTATGCTCAAATCTTTTAAACTATACAACAGATTTCAATGCATTTTTTTAAAGATTAAAGAAGTTTGATTCACAAAAAATGTTTTCAAACCTATGCTAAGCTTGGGCGGGTTTCTAGTATATAATAGAGCAAGTAAACAAATAATAAATTTTAAAAAATCCCAGACACGACACACGCTTCAGACTTTTAACACCCCTCTTTTAGCATAGGGGATTAAAATAGATTACATTTAATAATAGCGAGAGTCTAACTAAATGGCATATATTAACAAAGCTCAAGGATTACCTACTGTAACATTTTTCATAAATGTCATTTTTCATCAGGATACTTACATAAAGAATAAGTGTAGTAATAGCAGTGGTATTTCTAGCCAGTATGGCCCAGTGTAGGGCAGTATTTCCATGGGAGCGGTCAGCAGGGCGCGTAGAAGCACCCAGCGTAATCAGCAAGCGCGTGGGGTCGACGGCCGACACTTTCCAACACGACCACATCAGTGGTGTCATGCCACCAGCATCTGGTTCGTCCGGCGACACACCGCGTGCTACCAGGTATGCCACAACAGCCGTGTGTCCAAACTGCGCAGCCAAGTGCAGGCACGCACATCCTTCGGCGTCACGCATTGAAGGATCGGCGCCAGCGCGCATTAGCAACACTGTAGCTTCCAAGTGACCCTGCCGCGTCGCCCAATGCAGCGGCGTGGACTGAAGCTCGCCGCCCACGGCATCAACGTGAGCGCCTTTTGCCAATAGGTACTGTATGATCTCTCGCCGATTATTGATGGCCGCCCAGTGAAGAAGCGTCACCGTTTCTCGATCCGGCTGGTTGACATCCCAACCGGCCTCGACGAGTTCCTTGACTCGCAAAAATGCACCATATTGTGTTGCCTTCACGATATCGAATCCACTGTAATCGCGCTCAAGGGGTGCCGGTGGAGGGTCCTTCGGTGGCGACGCGTCTCCGTCAGGTTGTGCCTTGCCGCACTGTCCGCTGGCAGCGGCACCGCATGTACTATCGTACATTTTTACACTTGCACTGCTCCCGGAGACGTCGACATTGTTTTTATTAAGTGGTTGTTAAATTAAGGGGGAAAAGACTGAATTTATCACTTTTGTGTTATGGAAGACAAGGCTGAGAAATTCGCACAAAAATAAATCGAAACTAGGGTTGTCAAATTGACATTACTGACTGACTGACACTAAGCTGTCATGTTAATTCGTTCTCATTTTTTTTTTTTCTTTTACGACTCTGGAACTAGTCCATAATAGCCAATCTACTAGTTATTTCTGCTGTCTTTTTACTACAAAAGATAAACATTTCGTTCTTCTCCTTTTAAAACACTCCGAAACAATTCAAATATCATCCAATGCGTATGTATTAATATTTATAGACATTTTTATAGGCATTGGTATTCTGTAAGATAGATGGCAAAAGACGGGGAATGTTATTAGTCAATTTGTAAATCTTCAGTAAGCCAATAAAAATCTCTGTATAATGTGTTCTCAATTCGTTCTAGAGATGCTCGTTGAATGAATAAACTGTTTTTTTTTTTTTTTTTTTTAAATATTGAAATTATTTGATATTTATTTTATGTGAATTTGATAGTACTAATGTTAGTAGAATTAAAGTTTTGTCGTGGTCCCAAAAATTATCGCGTTTTATGAAAGTTATGAGGACATTAAAAAAAAATCAAAGTAAGAGAATGACAATTAAGGCGAGGGAATGATTATTGCAGACAATTCATGAAGCTTTTTAAATGAAATTAGTTTTCTTTCAAACAAATCTTTTTATTAAATGAAATTTTGTACTTAAACAATAAGTAAGATCAATGAGCAATTTCAGCAAATCACAAAATTATTGCAGCACTTTGGCATAACTCTAATTTAAACTTATTTTTATATAACATTGCACTTATTTAAGGCACTTAAGTAAATAACAATGACAAAATCCTTGCTAAATTAAAGATTCATCTAACAGAATTTTTAACAACAGAAAAACCTCTCATTTTAAACTTTAGTCTTATAGATAAAATGAATGTTTAGTATTTAAATCAACAAAACAAAATCTATAACTTAACTGGCTTTTTTCCAAACAAAAAATACTTTCTATTTAGTAGGTACTATTAAAGACTGAAATTACCTACTTTTAAATTTTTTAATCTTAAACGATTCAGTCTCAAAGTTATAATTAAAGTCTTAATCAGATATTTTAAACTAGTTTAAGTCTGTTATAAAATAACAACCCTTACTGATTAATTTTGGAGGCTCAATCTGAATGTCATGCCAGGCATATAACTGTTCATCTCTGATTTAAGGCCATTTCCAAGACTTATTTCCTCTTTTCATACACTTTACTAAAGCGCCATCCTCAAAAACTGATATTATTTCGCCTGGGTAAAAATTTTCGTTCCATTTGATAAGTCATCAATATTATAAGTGATATCATCATAAGCTTTGTTTCGTGTTTTTAATTCAAATGACTTTGGTTTTTCAATGCAACGTTTTGAAGATTTGTAATATCTCATGTGAAAATGTTTACACTTTTCTGCGCATTGACAACATGAAAGACTTCTAAATTCCAAGACATCATTACTGAAGACAAATTGACGAATTTTCTGGGTTCCACGAAATGCAGCAATGATGGTTGACTGTTTGACTAAGTCTTTTATCTTCGCGATATTAGCAGAGGTAACTTCAAATAGCTTTATTGAAGAACATCTTGCCAACAAAATTTCTTTGAAAGATTTCAAATTTACGATGTCCTTGCCTTCAGCCACCGCTTTATCAGCTGTTCTTTTTAATGTGCTACCTACCTAAGAGCACCTTTGCCATGGAGCACCTTTCATCATTATTTTGCATAGGTCCTGGGCTAGGAGGTGGTGTCTCATCTAACAGTTTTGCTAAATTTTTTCGCACTTTCACTGTTTTTTCTCTATATGTTTGGCTATTTTTCTTCCAGTTTTTCCTTTTTTGCCTTCTTTCTCGGGAACTCATTGCGGATATAGGTTTTACTTGTCCTTTTTCTTTTTTTTAGGTATTTCATTTTTTCTTTTTCACAAAGTATTTCAAGCATTGCAGGATCAGCTTTTATTTTTTCTCTGCGATTTAGGTCATATTCTTGCTTTTTTAATTTAGTTTCTTCTTTGCTAATCTTCTATTTTCTTGACATTTTTAACCTACAACAATATTGCAACAATAAATTCAAGATTTTATAAAAGCAAACAATAAAAATAGCCAGCTAGCCCACCCAAACATCATTCCCTCATATATCATCATTCCCTCACTATAATTTTTTTATGGGGGAATGATGGTGAGGGAATGAGGAAATAAAGAATAACCGTAAAGGAATCGTGACATAATCTTTCTTTTAAAACGATTAAGCCTCTGCTTCTTTATAGCCCTCGCCTACGGCTCGGGCTAGCAATATCGCCTCGGCTGTAATTTTCAACTTACCGCACTTATATCATAATGTACTATTACATATCCATTTGAAAATGATGGACAATGGCGGACAATCTTGGTCGCAAGAATCTGCTTATGCGACCTTTTCATCGAATAGTTGATGTATAGAAGTGGATTCTTAACATGGACAAGATGGCTGATATATTAGTATGAAAACACAATTTAAAAAATAATCTACTATAATTGAATTTCAAGGAATTCAAAGGGGGCGCAAAAAAAATTAACAATAACACCCCTATAT
>JADGIL010012753.1:0-13116 GCA_020352625.1 Cactoblastis cactorum | reverse complement strand
GCTGGTCTGGGAGCGACAGAAAAACGTAGAATACACTATACTATTCGTCTTTCCGAGCATATTTTCAAAAGTCAATTAAGGGAAGTGCTTAAAATAGGGGATGCTTTTCATAAGCGATGGGCAAT
This sequence comes from Cactoblastis cactorum, assembly GCA_020352625.1. Taxonomy (NCBI): domain Eukaryota; kingdom Metazoa; phylum Arthropoda; class Insecta; order Lepidoptera; family Pyralidae; genus Cactoblastis; species Cactoblastis cactorum. The sequence continues at coordinate 12,991 of JADGIL010012753.1, read as the reverse complement.
TTGTCACTATATCTGAGTCTCACACAATTAGCCAACCATTCTGCTAAGCATGGTGTCTGCCCCGTAAGGGGTAAAGACGTGTAAATGTATCTGATTTTTAATTTAACATTTTTAGGATGAAATCATTAACCACATTTTGATTCGATCCCTGGTAAGATCATGACCGAACATTATTTTTTTCTGATTAGCTTGGGTCTTGTATATCTACATATATATTTTTGTAATACCGCTAAGCAGGCAAGCATTTTAATTTTATTTTATTTAGTTAATTATGAGTTCTTAAATATTAGTTAGGAAAAAAATCGTAACAAAAAATATAGAATTTCGTATTTGGGTGAAACTACAAAGGTTTTTCTTATTGAGTAAAAAAAATATATATCTAGAATGATAGTCATATACGACATCTACAACTTTTATAAAAAAAAAAGAAACCTGCTAAGTTCGAGTCAGACTGGCGCACAATACCACAAAAAATCCAGGTTTATTAAGTATGTATAGTAGGAATAATATTTATTTATTTTCTGTTTTTTTGTATTTGTACTTACAGCGGCAACATAAATACTTCATCTTTAAAAAATCAATTGTTCACGTTTCATGAGTTTATAACGTGATAGACGGATAGCGGAGTATAGGTAAAAGGATTCCGTTTCACGGTTTGTTCACGGACCCCTAAAAGCAAAAAATATATATATTTAAAAAGAACATTGTATGTCACATCAATTGTAACAATTGTGTCAACTGAAATGACAATGTCAATTTAAATATTAAAAACACTGACAATCAAATTATGTACAACTTTGATCACCTTATTGTGATTTGACATAATTTGATTCTTTGTGCGTGTGTGTAAAAAATGTAAATTTTGTATTCTAGTAATTTGTAAATAGTTCGAGCTCTGTAAATATGTGTAAAAAGTAGTTGTATTTTGGATATGATAATTATCAACGGATATCCCGATTTTGACTTAACAAAAAAGAGAAATGTAAACAAAAGATAAGAGAAGATCATAAGAAGATTTTATCTCTATTTATAATACACTTTAAAGAAGACTTGGCTTATTTATTATTTATTAATTGAAATAACGTTTAACTATAGACGGAGGCTTAAAAGAAGAGAATAAAAAAGGTAATAGAAGATAAATGAAGAAAATAAGAAGTTATAAGAAATTATTTATGAAGACTTGGCTAGCGTCTTATTTATTAATAACTATTTGAAAATAACGGGTAATTATAGACGAAGAATTACAAGAAAAGAATAGAAAAGAAAACAGAAGATAAGTGAAGACAACAATAATGGATATTAGCCATTTCTAAAAATATATTTGACAAAGACTTGGCTGTATGGGTTTGTAAGTACCCTTTGCCTCCTCAATAAAGAGAGGGAATCTTCGCGAAACGTACCTTGCCCACATTTTCTTTAGACCTTGCGCCACCACTGAGTAGCAGTCAAAAGGTTATTTCTACGACAAGATAAATAAATATGTAATAAAAAATGCTTATATTATAGTTACGATAATTTGCAACCGCGCACGATTTTATTTAAATACTGATTTTATCTCCGATGTGCCAAACACTATCATCGGGCCATTAAACTTAGGGGTTTCTTTTATTTAAACTAGCTGTTTACTGAAGTGGGAATTCTGACAAAGTTACATTATAGGTAATAGTTTTCCTCGTGATTCTATTTCATTTAAACATAAAAATAATTTAATCGTTCCATAGATAAACCCGACATTAAACAAAGCGTGAATTTCGAGTTTCACGACTCTTGGCTCTGTCTTCACCGTAAAGGTAAAAGACGTCGTACCAAATCAGTATCAGTAAATAGTTCAAATGAATAAAAAACTACATCATACCAGCGCCAATTCTCAAAAATATAGTAGAAGTATCGATGCTTCTAGCGAACAAATGTAGTACAATGGAGCATTATCGGACCTACATCTAGTTAGTAAAAGGAACACAATGTTGCATTTATGAATATCTGTTAGGTGTTGTACAACACGTAAAAGATTTGATGTAGTAATCATTTGTTCTCGGCGATGTTCTACAGACTCGATTGAAAAAATACAGACAATGTTACACAAATTTTTGGATACAAATATTTTTTGTCAGTATTTGCATCATTAACATTAAATTAGACATTTTTATATACTATTTTAATACTAGCTTTTGTCAGCGGTTAAGCTCGTGTTCCACAATTTCCGATCCAGTGAAAATTTTGAATAATCCCAACATAGCGAAAGCTTATGTTCCAAAAGGAACACCCGTGCAAAATTTGGGACCACCAGCACTTGCTGTTTCTGAGATTTTGTGATAAGTAAGTCAGTCTGTAACCTATCGCTTTATACAAATTCCACATAAGACTTGTTTTTTTTTTTCAATAATAATAATCTGGCCGTCGTTAGTTCAATGTCATGAGGTGAATCGAGGGCATATTGTTCGATTCCAAATGTTTTTTCGTTGCATTCCTCAATTGAAATGGTATCTTGTTTCTATTCTTTTCCCCTCGCTCTATTCCCGTTCCCGTAGGAAATGTTGGATAAATATGTAGGCCTTTCCCCCTTTCTAATCTGGTAAGAAACTTTTAAAGATTAAGGACACGGATAGGAGCTTCAATGATGATGTTAATATATGTAACTTTTATTAATAGAAATTCTAATCATATTATTACATAAGGCTCGCGACGTTTTTCTCACTTCAATCTATAAGTCTGATTAATAAGACTGCTACAAGTAAATAACACGTCTAGACATATATTTAAATTACTTTGTTCAAACGCAAACTTAAAGGTGTCATATTTTTCTGCAGAGTGTACCACAGAAATGTATTGATAGTGGTAAAAAGCAAGCTCGCTACGCTTATTTAAAAACATCTCAAAGCTCAGTTGTTTACTGGCCCGATCTAAAGCGGATCCTCGCGCTTCGCTGACGCAACGGACCTCAAAGGTCGCTCGGCAAACAAGTTGTAAGTTCTAACTCTGATCAACAGACGAACAGACGTATCGTAGGCTTTTGTGTGTTGTTGACAGTCTTGGGCACGCAGAGTAAGTCTACCAGAGCTATTTTTTCAATCTTGTTTTTTTTTTGCGTATTATAGTCCTTCATTTACATCATATTACTTCTTCGTCCTTCATATTACTATTAATTTTACGAATATATTTTAAATTGGTTGTTTATTTCCTCTGTACTTTAACCATATATTGATAACAATATAGGTTTATCAGTTTTTCCTATTTGGTCTCTCCTATTTATTCCTTTAACATTATTCATTTCTGATTCTTAAGTTTCTAGGATCTTATATGTGAGTTAGTGTAAAGGTGATTTGCTATATAAGTAACGTTCCTTCGTTACTTTCGTCGTAATTCGACAAGAAAAATCTAAAATCCATACCGACTGCTTTAATATAGGATAATGGTTACTGTTTTAAGTAAAAAAAGAAATTAAGAACTTTCTCAGGCATTGTATAATAACTTTTTGGTTAACCTGATTCCAGATGCTGTGCGCGACGCTCCTCCTTCTGGTTTCCAGCTTGATGCTGGCCAGCAGCGACGTGTCCCACTTGCAGTCCTCCACGGAGCCCTCCACCGAGCCTCCACCAAAGCCCTACGTATTCTCCTACACGGCTGGTAGATTCCCGGGGCACGCAGACCGGCAGCATACCGAAGTCAGCGATGGCAGCGGAGTTGTGAGAGGTATCAACATTGTTTTTATCCCTTTGAAAGAAAAACAACCATTTATTTGATACAATATCACGAACACAATGATTTTTCAATTTTCCTTCAACAATGATCCGTTTCTGAAACAACTCAGCATAGGTCTAGTATGTCATACTTCTTTGTCGACTTCTAGGTTCGACCTGCAACTCCTATGAAATCCTCCCCCCATTCCCATCTTTAAATATACATAACTGCCTATACTAGGAACAACAATTTCGCTAACTGGAATAAGAAAATATTTTAATTGACATACTACATAAAATTCTCCTTTGCAGGCTCATTCTCGTACGTAGACCCTCGCTACAAAGTACGCACGGTGGACTACGTGGCGGACAAGGAGGGCTTCCACCCGGTGCTAAGTGAGCAGCCCCCGGAGCACCCCGCCGACTCGGAGTCCGTGGCACGCGCTAAAGACCGCCATTACCAGCTGTATGCTAAGATTGCTGAGGAACACGCACAGCACCCCTTTCCTGTTGGTAAGAACTTTCCTCATCTTCTTAGGTTTCTTCTACTTTATTTCGTGTTAGTAGAAATTAAACATTTTTTCTTAATTTTACACAACACTTGTAAGTAATATATAGATAGTAACAGAAAAATACATCTTAATTTCAGATGCACCATCGCCCCGCCAATCAGAAGCCGTAGCATTAGCGACGGCTAAACACTCCCAACTGTTCAAAGTAATAGCTGAACAACATGCGAGGATAGCTGCAGAAAGAGAAGCACTACAGAGAGAAGAGGAAGAAAAGAGTCTACAGGACCTGGCCCACTAACTACCAAAGACAAGACATAATCCACGTCAATCAAAATTTTCTGATTGAAATTCGAATTCCGCGTTCTGAATTTTGAATGGTTACAACCGCGGTATTTTTCTTTTTTATGGCTATTACAACCGCGGTTAGGATAGATTATATTCACTAAATAGTTTATTTTATCTGTGTCAATAACTCTTGCGTAGAACGCTGAAATGTAGGTAATTGGGATGTGAGCGAAAAATAACAATTGAGATTAACGTTATTAAAACGTTATTAATTGATTTAAACAAGAAAACGGCCCATCTGGAGAATTCTTTGATTTACCTTTTTTTTAAACGGCCATAAATTTGTGTTCCCTTCTTAGTTATTTTAATTGTCCAATGATCTTTTATTGATTATTGTAGTAGAGAAAAAATAAAAAATGTCAAAGACAAAATGTACCTATCTGTGAAGTTTGTATAGATTGTATGACAAACAGCTGTTACGTCATCATGTCCAGATGTCAAATAATAATTATAGCCCAATTTACAATAAAATAATTTAATTATGCGAGATGAGCAAGTGATCATTGACAAATCATTGTTATGAATGTTTATTACTCAATATCCGTGGAATATTTATATTTTAAAATTAAAAAAAATACTAGGAATGTCCTAGTATTTTTTTAATTTTCATCAAAATGTTACAGTATAGACACTAGCGGCACGGCCTAGTTTCGTTTGGAAGAATTTATGTAAATTGAAGTGAAAATGGAATAAAAAATTTGTTGCGTGATTTTAAATGTCTGCCAGTGGTAGCCAACAAAATTGCCATATTAATTTTTTTATTTTTATACTAAGTACTTAATTGTTTTCTAATAAGTATTACAGATTACATTGCGTTAGAATATGTAAAAAAAGAAATTAATAATAATTTATAAGAATGTTTTGGTTATATTATTATTATATTGCATATGATATAGTTTTGTATATGTTATATAAGCTATGTAATGTATTTTAATTTTATTATTTTCATAAACTTTTTTTATACCTATTTCCAAAGTTACCATGAAAATACTCGAAATGCCAATAGTTAAATTTTTGTTTATTTAGGGTCTAGTAACTTCCATTAAGTTTTGTACATTTGTATAAAATAAAGTATATATAAATCAAAACTATCAATGTGAATAAATATCTTTAAATATTTTTACTATACACGGTGAGCGAGTTTTATTACGGATTAATAAGATACTTTTTAGCGAAAAACGGGTTCTAAAATTACCTTTCCCATATGGCCGAAGACATAATGTGTACAGGTACTTGAGATACACAAAATAACACCAGTTTACCCTTCCGATGAAAATGTTCGCTGGATTATTATAACTCTTTAAGAAATTACTTTAATCAGCTTACAACACATTGCAATGAGTTTATCCAATAAAAGAAAATAATAATTAAATTTAGATCATTTATTCCACAAAACAGAAGCCAGTCGTCATTAATGTATTTTCCCGATGTTTACTAACCGGAGCTGTCTGTAACAAAAATATTGATTAACAAAAATAAAAATGTAAGATACTTAAAGCAAGATAAGAAATAAGATGCTGAACTTTTGGCTATTGATTGTAATACCTCAGTTGATAGCCTTATGGGATGGGATCTTTTAAATGGCTCCAAATATGGACTTTTATGGGGTGTCATTGATAGACTTAGATCATTGTATTGACAGACATTGATAGAGGATACAGTTAGATTATATCGTCTTTATATCTTACGGGGTAAACAGAGTCAAGGGTCATGACACTCGAAGGCCAAGCTTATCCAATTAGTTAAAAAGAATGGCGTGGAAACTCTGTAGTGGGGAAAACTCCGAATTGATGAAGATAAAGATGACTATTGTTAAAACGTACTTGTTGGTGGTGGAGGAGGTGGGGGAGGTTGGGGGCCATAACCGAAGCAGCCGGCCGGCGCAGGCGCCTCATTCAACCCCGCTGACTTGCCACCCACGTTCATACCGCTCTGGAATCATTGTTAGTTTTTTAAAATCCTAGCCTTCTCAGTATGCAGTAGCTAATTAGGCTAAATGCACAATAAACAAACCTGACTAAATAATTATCGGTATAATATCCTATGTTTGGATAGTCACTACTACTATCAAGTTGTAGAAGATTAAAATAAAAATTTCTCTAATGAAGCAGTTATCCATCAAGCAGCAAAACAGCCTAAGCTGCGATAATCAATCGGGGTCAGGTTTTACTTGCTTGCTAGTCGGCCTATATCAATATTTTTATGGTATAGAACGGTAAGCTGATAGTAAGGGATCAACACTCCATGGACAACTGTGACATCTGGTGTGACAAGAGAGTTTCCAGCTTTCCAAGAAAGTGTAAATCCGTTTTTAGGGTTGCAATGTCGTATACGTTCGGGAATACCACCACATGGAGTTGCAATCATTATTTTAATAAATTTATACACGATTATCTAAACAACGATATAAAAAAATATAAACCAAGTTTTGAATAAACAATATTAAGTACCAATATGTAATATTTTTTCTTAATAGTGTTATCTACAAAAAACTTACCACCGCAGCGAAAACGATGGCGAAAACGGCCAAAATGATTGCAAGGAGTTTCATATTGGCTAAGGACAATCCACGAACTGATAACTGATGCCCTGATCTCCACACTTTATACACCCCAACAGGAAACTAAGCAATTGCCGCTACAATAGATTTCCGCAAATTATTTATTTTAAATAAACATTTTTAACAACGAAGTGTTAACGAATTCAGAAAATTGCTGTAGAAATTGTAATAACTTTGAAGGTCATATATAATATAACTAAATGCTTTTGTGATATCATCATCGTACGGGCAAGACACAGTTGATGTCACCATCATTATGTGTACCTTTATTACAATATGGTCAGCATCAATATTTATTAATTAAACTTTCTAAGTTTTATCGTCAATTCATAAAGAAACTAATAATGTCGTCATTAATTTATTTTCTACAGATTTCCAACACTCTTATAGATTCTAATTAAACTTAGATAAAACGAGGTTAAAATTAATCACGACCTGCACAAAAATTATCTGAAAAAATATATTGCAATTATATGCAATAATAATAGCTTTATATTATATATTTTTTAAACAACATGTAATTGTTTTGTATGTAAATAACTTATTAAATGATAATCTGACTAATTTGGACCTGTCAAAATGGATTACAGAAAAAATAATGTAAGTAGAATAATTTTGATCACTTCCTGTATTATTTCCTTCCTGCAATATTTTAAATGTTTGGTTGTTGGTAATAGTAATGGTTTTCTTTTAATTTTAACTTGAGTGCGTTGGACTTTAATCTTTCCTGATGGTAAGCAATGATGAGGTCTAAGGTGGGGCACGCAACCCAAGTAATGCGTTGAAAATCCCCATATTGAATGAACTCGGGAACAACGACGCTGGGAGGGAATTCCATTTTAATTTCTGGTCTTACTGTAATATCAGAAATATACGGTTGATAGTCTTTCTAACATCAATTAACTGTTGTTTACATACGTCGATGGTTCCTAAGCATTTATCTGGCTGTGGTAGCAAAATTCTGTGCTATTTAAAGGTATTGACTTCAAAGAAGAAGAAGTATCAAAAAAGAAGACGTAGTTTGCGCTTTTTTCTGATTCGCTTTGGTTTAAGTATGTCTTTCTTTTTTTTTTAACTCAAATATATAACACACTCTAGAACTTGTCTTGGGGCTATCTCTTTCTGTATGATTTTAACTCTTTATTTATTTCTAATATTAGTAAGAAGTAGACGAAACTATTTTAATGGTTAATAAACAATTAAAATAGTTTCGTCTGATGTACCAATATTTATATAATGTGCAACAATATTTAACGTTTTAATTCATCAATGAGTGAAAAGACAAATAAGTCGTTAAATTCACACACAATAATGCAGCGATTCTTACAATATTTTATGCTGCACTCGAATTTTCCATTCAATTTTAAAAACTGTTTTTATAGTAATTATCTGATAATTGTCGTATGATTTTTACATCTGATAATTGGCACAAAATCATAAGAAATAATACAATGAGGTATTCCTATGCGTTATTATTGGTATTCTTAAATAATAACGATATCTGTATATTAAGAAGTGCTATTTTCACGTCAGGGCTGTCAATTTTTTAATAAATAAAAAAGAAAAATTAAGTGACAATCAACTTAGGAAGGCTAATGATAATTATCTGCCAAAAAAATCAAAAGACAAGCATATCATTAACCGTTTATTCGTCAGTCAATGTCCAGTTTCTTGAAGCTGCCCTGGATTCCAAACAGGTCTTCAATGGTGGCAGCCTTACCAGGCCGCTTTTTTTCGTCCACTCGTTTCCGCCGCTCCTCAGCCCAGAATTCTTGGTTCTGTTCAAAACGTTCTATTAATTCCTCTGAAAACAAAGATAGAAAAATTACTTTCATGTAAATAAAACGAATAAAAAATATCATTCAAAGTTAAAGAGAATCAAAAGGGAATTCAATATATATTTATCAAACATTTCCCTGATATGCTAAACATTTCAGAGATTTCGCATCTCTAAGTATAATTAATACACTCTTTTAACAATACCCTAACAGTATTTGATTTCTGATATAAATATCCATTTACAATGAATGAATACTCAATATAGGGGTATTATCTTTTTTCTAGGTAAATCACAGATACAGATAATTACAACAATTAAAAATTATAAAAAATATGAAACTGCATAACCTATCAGACACCGCACAGCCGAAACTACTGAACATACATGCATATTTCTTAGAGAGCACAGGGAAGCACTAAGAGAACATTTTTGGAAATTTATATTTAATCATTATAAGAAAGTTAATCTATGCATTCGAAGCCGCGGGCAAAAACCAGTTTTTTACATAAATACATTTTACTACTTAGAACTACTACGATTATACTGAAAATTAGAAGCTAGCACGTGCTTTTTACAGGTAATATAGTTAAAACTGCTTACTTTGTATTTCTGTGCGACTCTTATATTCGCCGCCATCTTCCTTCGGCAATATCCTCCTCGGCACGAACATCTCCAAGGTGTCGGAGCCGACCTGGTGGATGCTAATGAGGTCCATAAGGGTCTTGTTGAGGAACGGCTTCAGAAGCATCATTAGTTTGTCCATGAACGACGGTGCGTTTAGGAAGTGAACGCCTTTCAGTTTTACTAGCATACAGTTCTGGAATAAATATAAAAGTTACCATATTCGTAAGTTTGAACGCGGCTTTTGCTTTTAAAGGGTTTGGGATAAATACAGTATCCCGTCTTTATCCCTCTTTTGTTAGACAGAGTCAAAAGTCGTGTGAATCGATAGGTCATGCAACCAAAAATGTATAATTAATGGTTAATTAAAGTAACAGAATCATAGAAAAGCCTACACGGCGAGTGTCCTTAATCGCTCTCATATAAGACGTCAACAAAACAGTACCTCAAAACAGATGTAGGCCGAAAAATATTACCTGTAAGAAATACAGCACTTGTCGAATCGGCATGACCTCCAGTTTCGTGATGTGACCGATCACCGTCTGGTCCATGTCTATCATCATGATGAACCTACAATAGAGGTCTGTTTTATCAAACATCATTAGAATTAAGTAATTTTTGAGTGGTGAAGTAACAAATATCGTGGTATTTTTAAGTTATATATATATATTAAAGATTTCACTTCCTTTTCCCTTACGAGATATACAGTGTCAAAAGCCTTAAAGCCTCGAAGGCCATTATAGCAAGCAATTATAAAAATGTTCTTATTTTTGATCAACACTGCTTCTGACAGCTCCCTTACTCAANNGTTTGAGTAAGGGAGCTGTCAGAAGTACAGTGTTTAATGAATTTTTTTCTCAGACTAAAGTAACGAGAATAGACCGATAGCACATTTTTAAGCAATAAAAGCATAAACAAAATACCCAGGCCAGGTTCCTTCCTCATACTGCCACAAATCAAACATCATCATGAATGTGCGAACGCAGTCGACGAAATTGAAGCACCGAGGGTCGGGGTCTAGCACTCTAAGATAGACCACGCGGTAGCCGTCTGGAGTCGGCCATTCCAAGGGAGCAAACAGTCTGAAACATGGAAAATACGTATATAATACTAGCTGAATAGACTAACTTTCATATATCTTATTAACTTTTATTTATTTATTTATAAGGGCCGCCCCTTTCATTCCCTTCGGGGTGGAATTTCCAATCACCTTCTCTTAATACTCCCGTGTACTCTCCAAGGAACATGCATGCCAAATTTCAGCGTCTTGTGTTTAGTAGTTTTGGCTGTGCGTTGTCTGTCAGTTAATCACTCAGTAACGGAAGAGTTTTATAGTAGTAGTTTTCAACTAGAAAAGAGCTGATAACAGTCAAACAATTTACGTCAAACATAAGTAAGCATAGTAATGAAAGCTAAGCTAATATCGATCTCCATTTGAACAAATATTAGACCATCTAATGAGGTTAAAGTAAGAACTAAAGATGAAGTGAACTAAGTATGAAGATTAAAGTAAGACTGTGATGTAGCAAGACTCAATATTGGAATACTAAACAATGTATATTTTTCTCAGCATTCTTTGTTATAAATTGCTTCGTTTAATAAACTAAAATGGCTCAAAGAATACCTACCTAATTATTACAAAAGGCATCTCACGCTATATTAGGTACTCTTCTATAAAATATCTTTCTATATTTATTAAAATGACAATTTAAATTGGTTTAGTAAATCCATATCTAAATCCATACTTCCATACTAATATTGTAAGTGTGAAAATGTGTTCATCAGTCTTTTACGTCAAAATGGAGAAACGAATTAGTATGATTTTATATGGACTTAGTTCAAGGGCTGACGTGTGACATGGGCTACCTTTTTATTTTATTTGACGCGAACGAAGCCGGGGGCAAAAGCCACTAAGTCAAAAACTCTCACATTTTGTCCAAACAAAACTGCACGCGGGAATCTAAAGCCCGATCCTTGAAGAAGTTCGTGAAGAGTGTCCTTAGCGTGTAGTGAAGGTCCAGTACCTGACGCGCCACTGCCTGACTATGCTGGCAACAGTGGTAAGTGATCAGCAAGTCCATGTCTGAAATATTTGGAAACTTTTTAGTAGCTTCTTATTTGTAAAAAAAGATGCAGCGTTCCAAAACGCTAGTAGTTTGTAGCTTTTCAATCAATTAGTAAATAGTAAAAAGATTCAAAAGTACCAACCATGTGGCCTATCTACTATAATAAAAAGCTTTTTGATTTTTTGTCAAATCAGACATAAATCAAATAATAATGAAAAACAAAAAAGTACACTATGATAGATACATAATTAATATCAAGCTGGGAGTGTTCTGTGAATAAGAACAAAATAATATTACTTCCAAGCGTTTGAATGAATTCAGTAATCATTTATACAATAGGTAGTATGCTTTCTCCAATAATAATTGGCTTTTTATCGCAATTTTAAACTTAGATATTAGCAATTAGAAATTATTAGTAAATTTGGAACATTCATGTGCAATTTTTTTGCGGTAATTAAATAGAGGTATAATCATTTTTTATCATAAAAAGTTGAAAATAGTATGTAATAACAATGCTACTGATATAGCATTAAGTATATGTAGCGTTATAGAGCTTCTTTAGTATGCAGTTGCTATACAATGATGGAATACAAACGCTCTAGCAACTCATAAAATACCTTTTATATTATTTGAAGAACAAGGCAATTACGAGTATTATAGGTAGGTATTTTAGAGGTTATGTCTACCAACATTTTAAGTAATATTAGTCATGTTAAATTATAATTATTTATTGATTAATTAAATTAACTCTGAATGAAATTTGATACGATTTGAATAATAAACATTTTCAAAAGGAAAACTTGTTTTTTAAAAACTTATTAAAAACTTGTACATATAAAACATTTCTGTAAACCAAGGAGCTTTGTGATTTAAAATAGTGATGTCGACAAATTAAAATGAACAAATGGCAATATAAAATTGCTAGAATCAAGTCAATTTGAATAAAATATTTTGACTTTGACTTTGACCTATAAGAAACACTTTTTTTCTACCTATTAGGTTTACAACACTGTATGTACCTAAAAATAATTTTTTCTACCTATGTATTAGGTAGAAAATATTTTATAAATTGATTTGTAATATTTTTTGCGGTAATTTGTATTTTTAAAACTGCAGGTAGATTGTTAATTAGACGTGGGATCTGTTCACGCGTGGTTTTTTTGCCGTAAACATCGGAATTTCATGGGTGTTTGGGATGTTTTTCATATTTTTTTAGTTCCGTACCCATAGGGAACTCTATTACTAAGATTACGCAGTCTGTCTGTCACCAGGCTACGTATCTCATGAACCGTGAATGTAAGACAATTGAAATTTGCACAGATGATTTATTTCTGCTGCCGCTTCAACAACAATACTAAAAACAAAATAAATAATTATGGCGTTTCCATACAAAAAATGTGATTTTTTCCCGTTTTTCATAGATGGTTCGG
>JADGIL010012742.1:44698-57710 GCA_020352625.1 Cactoblastis cactorum | reverse complement strand
CATTAAAATACCGAGCGGAGCTCGGTCGCCCAGGTACTAAGATACGAACATATTTCAAAAAGCAGAATATTAGAATATTTACCATTATATCTCAAATTTTCTGACTATGCTACCCATCAGGTAGGATTGATGTCAAACACACTTAAAACTTTAATAATAATACAAAATAATCCAAAAAAAACAACATATATCAAATCACACAGATTAAGTAAATTAAACACTTGTATTGAACACCCAGTACCATTACACGACCCAGGCCAATCAGAAAAAAAACTTTTTATGTTGATCTGACTGGGGATAGAACCTGGGACCTCCTGTAGTGGACGAGCATGTTAACCATTATGTACATTAAATTACCCTTTTTACGCACATAACTAAAGTTACTTATAAGTTAGACCTCACATTTACAGCGGAACCTAGTTGCATTGCGCCGCGTTCAGAAATCGTAACGGGATTGAGATAGCTTGCAAATACACTACTTGAATTATACATTCCATCCAATGGCTTTAGCGGACGCAAATTCGTTATGTATGAAGAATTGCACATAGCTCTTAGATAACTTTGCTGGTTCTTAACAGTTTATAATCCGTCTTATGGCGGACTTCTCATTGACATTGATTCTTGATTTTTGGCTAAAAGTAAATTAAATGAGAAATAAAGAACTAAAAGGAATTGTCGTTGATTATTATTGACAAACATGAAACTTTTAACAATAATGTTTTGCTTACCTACAACAAGAACGACGTATAAAGTGGGTAAAATTGTAGGATAACAATTTTACAAGTAAAAGCAGTTTTAAATTGGTCAAATCCAGAAATGTTCATTACTAGAAGAAGACCATAAAAGATTTGGATCGCCTGAACGTAATGATGGTACGGGACCTCAGCATCATTATTATTTGTACAAAAGATAACTGATACTTATAACCTGTACTTGTCAAGTTACGTTTAAAAGCCTAATTTTCATTAGAATTCTTTTTGTATTAAAATGAAAAAATACGAGATAAAACAGATTTAGTACAACAGTTAGCTAGCCTAGCAATGCTACCTGTCTGCAGTCACGAGTGGGGCTCAGACGTGATTGCGGGCATTTACGTTCTGGTTGACTCGTCGAGATAATAAGGAACTGAAGCTGCCGGTTACTCGATTTATTTTTTATACAGATACTAATATACGTAGTATCTCGTCTTATCCCTTACGGAGTAGACATCACCGGGGATAATACTCAAAGTCGCGAGACTCAAATTCCTCGCTTAGGTGAATGATGGGCTTATTGATGAAACGGAGATTTTTATGTTGATAATGTAGTGACGGGTTGCTATCATCGCCTATGAAAAGAATATTCTGTTCCTTATACATTTATTTTGTAAATTCACTCATTTGAACTAGCTAGCCGAGATAGAATTTTCTACATTTTCAAATCAAATCATTTATTTCGTGAACATTGGTTATAAGTATAGTTGATGTTATACACAAGAGTTAGCTTCACTATGTCCCACCATAATGTAAACGAAGCTTATTTAAACTGTAGGATAACAATTTTAGAAGTAGAAGGTAGTTTCAAATTGGTCGAACCCTGAAATGTTCATTACTAGAAGAAGACCATAAAAGATATGATATTATTTGATCATGTTATTTATACATTATAAATTACATTATCTTAAACTTTAATAATAATAACGAAAATATAATGATACGAAAAAATTATACATAATATTAAACTAGTAAATGTCATTGTGTGAGTTAAGTATTAAAAAATTGAATAAAGAACATTAATTTATCATTTTGGTATTCAATTACAGAATAATATGCTTTGATAATTCCCTTTTAAAAGTAGTCAAGTTTTTCGTATTTCGTAATTATTTTCATTTCGCATGCATTTATTGGCATTACGTCATTAACTTGAGTGGTGTGGTGGCTCATGCCGGTGAATCTTTTTCCCATTTTCCTCACCTCATACGATAAGAAGATCAGCCTTTCTTTTATTTATAATAACGTAATTCTGTTCTGTTTTATTGGCCAATATTACACATTTTTTTTTATGTGAGAGGGAGGCAAACGAGCAGGCAGGTCACGAGATGTTAAGTGATCACCGCCGCCCATAGACAACTGCAAAATCCGCGGGGGTACAGAAGCGTTGCCGGCCTATAAAAAACCTCCCTCCCCAAATGAGGAGAAGAAGGAGAAGTTGGGCCTCTGGCTCTCCCACTCACCGTACGGAACATTCATGATCTTTCGATCCTATCTTTTATAATTCAACATGTCCTTTTACCTTATTCTGACTTCTATGCGAAATTTATTTTTTTATTTAATCATTTCACCAACAGTCCGATACAATTATATATCCGTAGATATAACATAATAATAGGTACATTCTGATTGCTCGACTATTTAAAGGTACACCCAGCATGCTATGGGAAATAGTCTAGAGTCTATTTACAAGTATTTTCCGCTAAAGACTGCTTTAATTACTTTCCTTACTTTACTTTAATTTGCATTAACCTACATTATAATAATTAATTTTAATGGTAAATATTTGATGTCAATTTATAAAACATAATCGCAATAGTACATTTGGTGCAATGGAAATGCTTATATTATTATTATTACTAAAAGAAACTACAGTCATATCATAACAAGAATTATTCGACTTTTTTATGTGACGACGAGGTCGCTCAGTGCCACATTTGTTCATTTAGAATTAGTTACACTGCATATATTTCATTATTCTACCACATTACTGTTGTCTGGTAGTCCGTTATGAGAAACCCATTTACACATACGTACATACGTACCTCATGTTACCTCGATTACACCAAGACCTATTTACATAACGTCTTTATGCAAATGTTTGAGTGCAGCAATTCTCTTCAGTACATAGATCTTGACTTGTTTTGATGACTATTATCGCTTTGGCGGGCGGATAGTCTTGATTTGTTCAGGTTATCTCTTAAGTATCAGTCAAATAGGTAATTTTTAATGTATGGTAGTTTGTCAGAATGAAAGTGAAAGAAAAATCAGTAAAAGTATTGCCGGTTTGGTTCAATTAATAATTTTGATATGCTAAATTTTAAATTATCTGTGAATGTACATGTCTAATGGAATTTGGGTAATATCCATTATAGACAGAAGGTCATGTCTAAGTGGATTGGTATTAAGATTACCTTATATTTAATTGCTAAGGTCATTGTAATATGTAATTTATAAATATCTATTACGAACTAAACAGGTCAAATTTTGTTTAATCCGGAAGCCTACTTTTCAAACTTTTAATTTAGTTTTATAAGAACATTAATGAGTAAACTGGAAAGAGTCATATGTTATTGACGTTTCTCTCATTGCCCTAGCCGTTACGTTATCTGTTAATCAGTCCTCTACGTACCTTTCGCAGAGGAATTATTAACTATCTATTCAAACGTGGATTAACTGGTTTCATTATTTAATCAAGTTTCTTTTCCGTGCAATTTAAATTAACGTAAATAACTTATCGAGATAGTCTGTCTTGGCTGTACCTTCTACAGATAATAAAAATAACTTTTAACTATCTCGGAAATTTTCGTGCATACCTTAAAAGTAAGCGAAATCGTGATTTTTATAGGTTATTACACATTAATTTTTTGTTATTCATATGAATGTGGATTTTGAGACTGCAAGATAATTCGTATTCTCACTACAGTTATTGCAGACTCGTGTTGTGGTCGTAATGAGATGCTTTGTCACCGCAATGTTGAGCAAACTCCTCTGGCACGAGCTAACATTCGCAATTATTCCACAAAAAATGTTTCGGGTGGTGTAAAGCTATTATTTTCTTTAAGAATTAAAGTAATAGAGTCTTTGAACAATCTCGTCAATCTTATCAACACAATATTGAAAAAGGATGTTAGTAAATTTAAATTTTAAAATATAGTTGTTATGAAATAGTACGGGTTGGGTAGGATTTTTTTAAAATATTTTCTACGATATTGTATATTTTTTAATTAGGAACTTTTATTTTATACCCAATATTGTTATCAGACTATTTGTACTCTAGCTAGAGTGTAACGATCGGTAAGCTACTTGGAAAAGTATGATCCCGTTAGACAAGGTATCGCGATCGCGGCTAGTTTATCCAATAAACTAGCCGCGATCGCGGACTGAACTGCTCTACCCATAGTTGGAGGCCATTTGTAGTAACATCCTTGTAAGGAAAAATATTTTTTGAACTCTTATAAAGATAATTCATGTACGAGGTATATGAGATACTTCTACTTCAAAATATCTACATTTTAATAAATATTAATTATCACAGTCCTATGTTTTAAGTTTTAACACAACTTTCTTAAAATAGTATTTATGTACTTTTAAAATATTTCAAAAATTTTCGTTTAAGTTAGATACTAGTCTCTATACAGGAGTGATGGTAATTTTCTCTTAAGCAATCAAATAACAGATCGTCGAACTTACCGCTAGCCTGATTTCGAGTTGCCAATACCGTACGGATTTTAGTTGTTCCGCGCTTGTAATTATTGTAAATTCTATAGACTCTAGTGTCGTGACTTGCAATTCTCTATTTATCATGGGCATCGCGTGAAGTTAGATGATTTGTTATTTCGTCAGATAAGTTACCGTTACTTTGCCATGTATATTGTGATTGATTTACCTACCTTAAGTCATACCATTTGTATATGGTAGTTGTTGTTGCTATAATAAACCAGGGCAATGTCGCGGGTGCTCATGTATAAATTTATTTGTTATGGATCAATGGTGCCAAATTTAAATTTTAGCGTGAAATTAAATTAGCTTATTGCGTGCTAAGATGTAGTAATTTATCAGTTCATGGATGCCATTGCATGTAGCCCTGGCGTAGCTACTAATGGTCAACTGACACAGATCACTAGCACACTTTTATTCTGTAGATGTGCAAACCTTGTCTAACGTGCTCTTTACGAGTTACTATGTAACGTAAGTCTTGGTGCTAAATATCAAAGACTATGTTTTGTAACATATAATTTGTGTAAGCTTTTGAGCAATTTCCGTTTTTTTTTTTACAATATTTTAATGGCGTTTAAACCTTGTATTCATTGCTATTCTGTTTATCACCAAACATTCAATTGCTACCTGTGTTTCCACAGTTGATAACCATTATTAAATACGTATTTCAAAATTTTCTTTCGCCAGCTGATAACGGAACTGTGGTTGTTGTAATATCTTAACCTGTCAGTTGCGAGCTTATGATTGCGATTCTGTGGTTTCAGTGACCCACACATCCATATACAAATATAACAATTTTTACATATTTATCTTATAAATAATTGAGTTTAAATAAACTATTGCTTCTTTATACCGCAAATAAATATAATAATCTGTTTATGGCATGAATATAAAATCTAACAGCTTATAGATTTATTTCATTGTACTTAATATCTTTTTTTGACCCAAAATACTAATTTTAGCCAGATAATGTAAATAGCAAGTAAGAAACGTCAAAAAAAATTGAAAATGTTAATTTAAATGATCTCATATACGTGCGTATTATAAATTCTAACTAACATAATGATCTTAGTCAGTCATTATAACTTAATTATATTGTTACGCACTTGACGTGTAAAGACTTGATTGACTGTAAAATTTCTTGTATAAGTAATAAATGCTAATATGGCATTTGTGTGTTTTAAAACTAGAGTGTGCAAGAGTTTAAGACTGACACAATCTTTTCTCGTTACTTAGAAACTCGAGGGATTCAAATACGACGAATTATCTAGTGTTTGAATTATCAAAATGGTTTGAAATTTGAGAGAGAAAATAAATAAATAGCAAATTATAAAGTCTTGATCAATTAGGGCTCATGACTAACAGAAAATTTTAATCGCAAAATGTATTGATTTATTTTGAAAAATTAAGAGATATTGTGATCTCGTGATAACTTTGAATTATAGAGGTTCGAATTATCGCAGGTTTGAATTAACGAGAGTCGACTGTATTGTTTACATTGAACAACATGTTAACAACTTCATAAGACAGCGATTTTTACTCGACTGCGGCAGAAGGAGGGTTATGTTTTTCGGGCGTATGTACATATGTATGTAGATTTCTATGTTCCCTCCTAGGGCCTAAACGGCTTGAAGGATTTAAACATATGAGGTATCATTGCATTCGTCATGACAGTGCGAGTGACATTGGGTACATAAAAAATATAAAAAATTCAAAATGGCGACTTTATGACGTCATAAAGTGAGAATGAAAAGAATTTCCCCTCCAAACCCATCGAGTGGGGTATCAAAATGAATGCCCTTCAATGGCGATTCTAAATATATACATATCTTACTGTTTTTATTAGACTTTTCATACTAAAAAGTCTAAAATAAAAATAATTATTAAAAAACAAACAACCCGACTGCAAATGCGACAAATTGGTAGATACAACGATGTCTCGTAGATTGGTTTGTCCCGCCTGCAATTAATTAAAAATATATACAAAGCTTGTTTTCCTCTTTAGTCAGTCATTAGCAGTCGGGTTGTTTGTTTTTTTAATAATTATTTTTATTAAAAATAATGTTTCAAAAAGTTTTCTTTTATATTTTGAGAACAATCCATTTTGCTTTGAATTTAAAATCATTTTAAATATTTTGCTGGAGCTAGATTCTACGTTAGTTTGTACGTAACCTTCAGTGTGCAGCAAGTCAATTTCCAAGTCCATTTCTTGGTTATTTTTCTAATGTTCTATTTTTCACATTCAGTTATCAAGAACGACTTATGTAAGTAGATCCTGCTAGTCATAAAACTGCATTGTTTTAATAACAATGGAATCATCTTCCTTTCATAGATCTCGTTTTGATTGTAGGGTTTTGGTTCTGAAGTCGTTGAAATAATGTAACGGAGTTATGATACCTAAAGATCTAATGATTATTAATTTTTTCATTTCATAGGTATTTCACATTTAAACATGTACTTTATTTACTTCCTAGTTATTTCAGTCACTTAATATGTATTACAAAAAAAAAAGTATTATGGTGATGAATACGGTGCAATATTTTTCAATTTCGTCACTAACAGCTATAAGCAAGCAATTAGTGTCATGTAGGAAGAGGTTACGGCAGTTAGGTAATGATCTCACATTAGCGTGGAATCGGACATTTGTCGAAACAGGTGTGCGCGGGCGCAGTCGCCGGAGATGCGCCACGGAGCCTGTACTTTCACTCTCGTCGGGGCGCAGCAGCGTCGTTGGCTTCGTGTGCCAGTGCCGCGGTGCCGACGTTGAGGGCTGCACCTGTTGGTCGCACAGATCGCGAGAACCTCCGCAAATGCGGCCGTATGACAACCCAACTCGATATAACAACCCAATTTTATGCAATGCTGAGAGTGATTTCGATAACTACATATTGAGTTTGCTGAATATTGAGACCGTGTGGTGAAAAATTTAACACTATTTTTAGATCTGGCATTTTCTCGGTTTTTGATGCTTCTCCAAATCTCGCTATATACGTCAGTATTGTGTTTTGGTTATTCAGTGTGTGGTGTGCCAGTGTTACAAAAATCACATGAATCTATAGTGGGCAGACTTGTGGAAATTTTGTGATAATCAAATATTGGACAATCTGTGCTGTGTGCGTCTCTTAGAGAAAGTCTTGAATAACGTTGTGTTGCCAAGAAATTTCACCCTAGTGTAAATGTTTATTGAAAACTTGATTTCGTAACTTTCGTTCTATAGATTTGTGTCTTATAAAAACTTGCACAATGAGTATTTTGGACATTGAATTTCAATGTTATAACATAAGTATGCGCTGGTTACATCCTGATATTAATTTTGCGATGGCTAGACGAATCGCAACGTCTTTATAGAACGTGACCCATACATGCTTATTGACGTGTGTTATATATTTGGTCGCAGTTATTTTATTGGGGTCGAATTAGTACTGTCAAGGTTGTCGGAGCAAGCCGGTTGGACAGCAGTCTTCGTTTAGCAGACGCTCGTAATGCACACATTTAGAGCGTCGTGGGCCATGTATTGGATACCGTAAATAAATAATGATCTAATTGTACTTACCTCGTGGATCAAGCCATTTCTGAGTATGATTTATCTACGTAAAGATTTTTTATCAACTATATACTGTGGAAACGTGTATACTGCCAACTTTCAACGATTTCTACAGGGTCCTCCTTTCGTCTGTACGGCCAAGTAGCAGAATAGGCCAAGAAGGTACTAGTGATTTTGAAATTCTACGTTTCTATGGAAATGTGCCATATCTGAGAAATATTTTATGGTTTTGGACTATGTGATTTTTTATTAACTAATACAAGTTTTAGCTAAAAAAATCGCAAACGAATAGTAACGTATACTAGCCGTAAAGCTTGTAGAAAACCTATAAATTATGAAGCAGTAATTAAGATGCCTCACTACGATGAAAGCTTTATACATCATGACAATCAAAATCAGCGCAGAAATAAGAGAAGTTACCACGTTCATAAAAGTGGTTTAAATCCATTAAGTTTTCTTGAGTCGAAAGATGTTATACATGCCCTCGAAGAGAGAGGAACATCTGTTATTAAACGAAACATTAAAAATATAAAGCACCGCCATAAATCTGATACGTCTTTTTCAATAAAACACATACAATCCCCGTTAAATGTAAAGCATAAAACTCCCGATATAATAATTGACCATTGTCCACGAGTCACCGTATTCAATCACAACTATGATTTCAAAAACAACAATTTGCCGCTGTCTTCATGTAAAAGTTTTGATAATTTAAACTACAAAAACTTGAAAAGAAATGACATAATTAAAGAAAAAATTAGAAACGGTTTGAGTCTTCAAAATTTAATTGGCGAGGGACAACTCAAGCACTACGTCTCGCCTTCGGTTGAAAATTTGTCAGAGACACTAAGAGAGGATACTAAAAATTACTCTGTCGTTGATGCTCAAAGAAGACCAGCGCAACGGCACTTTCCTCGAAGCACGACAGCACCTGGAGTTGGCGTGTATCGCAAAATAAACAACGAAGGAGAAAATGGACACGGTACGATATAATAAGTTGTAAACCTAAATCCTCAATAAACTATTTTCTAATATACGATTATATATATCATAATCATTTATTCCACAAATTTTACAACACGATTTATTAAAATTAATATCACTGTATCTATGAAGGTCATTAGTTAGTATGTATTGCTATTCGATTTAGTTTACTGTAATTGTAACCTGAGAGTATGTTTCATTGACGTATTGCAAAATTGAAAGTAGACTGTCCGTGTAACTCTATATTCGTTCCATTTCCACAACAGAAACGGAAGAGAATAGAGCTTTAGGTTTTTCTTCCTAGTTCGTGTCGTTGCGCTTTGTGCAAGCTAGTGCATCTAATGAACTAGTTGATATTGTATAACAAGCTGTAAGAGCCGCGGGAATACTATCGTTCCATTGTCTCTATTGTTTTGAGAATGTTAAGGCCGTCTAAAAAAACTGCTTAGTAATAAGTTATAGTAAGTTGGTAACCATCGTGTAGTAGATCGTTATCTTTCTTATCGAGTTAGTATCAACAATTTGTATGAATATACATATTTTGCACAGAATGAATAAACAGCAGTACATTTATTTTTCCTTATTTCTTTTTTTCACGTGATGTTAAGTAATCACCGCCGCCTATAGACACCTGAAACACCCGGGGGGTCACAGGAGAGTTGCCGGACAAATATAAATTTGAATGTATAAGTTACTTTTTTAAAGCTACTGTTTATTTCAGACTTTTTTTATATATACGTCCAATAATTGGAAAGGATAAAAAGAATTATATCCAACAACATAAAAATAGAATATGGAATCCATCAAAACAAATAATTCATTAAGTGGAATAAACCTTTTAACAACTTTCCCTTTTACTTAAAATATTCGATATGCTATATTTCGTCATGATTTAAATTAACTTTCGTTTAGCCTGTTACTACTATTTAATTTTAAAATACTAAATAATAATTCGCTAAAAACTAAACATTTGATGCATACAAAATGCGATGTAAACAATTGTTATCAGTCTTCTAACAAGCTGTTATATACGACTGACAATTCCTAACTTTTGCTACTAATTAAAGCACTTATTCATACAACTAACTTTTTCCCGCGGCTACATAATCCCGTCATAGCAAGCACCTTTAAACATACTACTACGTACTAAAAGGAGCCCCCATATAAAAAAGATCCCTAGTACTTGTAGTATCTGAGATTTCATGATAAATGAGTGAGTGTTTTTCGCTTTTGTATATGTATAGAATTAGGACCTATAAACCGCGGAATAGGGTATTTAACTACTTTGGAAATATCGATTAAAAACTTATTAGCATGAAAGTAATTTTTTAAATGTAATGTTGCTATAAGTATACCAGAATCTCATGGCAAATTGGGAAATTAAAATTTGTTGTTGGCAATATTGGGATAATAGGACTAAACTATTTTGATCATTGTTACTTTCATATAAAATCTTAATCGGGTGATATCGAGCGTTTTCGAGGTTTTTTTTATTAGTAATAAAGAATTTAACAAGGATTTAATAGTAAATATAGATATATTATGCAATAATGAATAATTTAAGATCCTTTTTAAAATTTTGTCAAATACCCTATTGTAATGAAAAAATTACATCAAAAGAACTTTAAGTAATTCCGTTAAGAACGTTATTATTTCTTAAAGATTGTAGTTAGATTGTGTAGATGGGTACTTAAAATGACAAGTACATTTTCTGTCATCATTGGCAGTATGATGAAGATATAAAATCACAAGTTTAAAAAAGTCTAACACTCTGTGATGATATGAAGTCACATGTTTAAAGAAGCCGAAAGTTATAGAACTAAATATATAAATAAATACGTACATATATATGTTGCAGTCAAAACTCTTAACCAGTCAGAAGTATTATAGACTAGCGAAATAAGTCAAAAATAATTTTGACCGTATGCTTTAATCAATAATACTTTTGACTGAAAATTATTTGTTATTAGTGCTTTTGACTGCGCGGTTAAAAGTACTTTAGACTGAGCTCTTCATTAAAAGTAGTTTTGATTGCAATACAGCATCAGTCAAAAGCACTATTAACTCGTTAGATGTGAATAATAAATATATTTATTAAATGTGAAATTATTTATTATGAAAAATTTGGCATGAGGTTATTTTATGCGCTCTTTTTGTAAAAAAAGAAAACCTAACCTAGATTAGGTTCGGTTATTTTTATTGACCACATTATCTTCTTGAATTTTCACTGATACAACCAGTCAAAAACACTTAACGCCATCACTTAGTTGTGGCGACATCTATCTATGTCACAGGATAAAGCAATTTTATCCAGCCCCGTTGGGCAAAAGTACTTTTAACTGTTATTACCCGACTGCGGCAGAAGGAGGGTTATGTATGTATGTGTATAGATTTCTATGTTCCCTACTAGGGCCTAAACGGCTAGAAGGATTTATACATATGAGGTATCATTGGATTCGTCATGACAGTGCGAGTGACATTTGGTGCATAAACAATATAAAAAATGTAAAATGGCGATTTTATGACGTCATAAAGTGAGAAAAATAAATTTTCCCTCCAACCCATCGAGTGGGGTATCAAAATGAAGGGTGTTCAATAGCGATTCTAAATATATACATATCTTGCTGTTTTATTAGACTTTTCATACTAAAAAGTCTTAAAATATTTTTTGTCAAAAGTATTATTGATTAAGGATACGGTCAAAACTACTTTTGATTGATTTTGCTAGTCAATAGTACTTTTGACTGGTTAAGTTTTGACTGCAACATATACACAGATAAGAAAACACAGATTGATTTAGCCCGAAAGTTTGACTTGTGTTATGGGATACTAACTTAACGAAACAATATAATAAACTCTCTTTAGTCCGCCTGCTACGTAACGAGTGGTCCTACATAGGTTGTTTTGTCTGTGAGTCCTGCAAACAGACTATTAGGTGCGACAGGACAAGCGGGGTGCATGCATTGCATGCCAAGTAGGATTTTATATTAAGCGTGTGTTTTTGATGAGTGTGACCGTATGACGCACGGGCGCACGGACTTGGGATGCGATAGCGGACTGGCGACGCATTGCTCACGTTCAGTTAGGTCGGGGCTTCGTCCGCGTTCTCCTGTCGCCTTCTCGTTTATAAATAAACTTCAACGTCATCACAGTGATAAAATTGTGTTTATGTACTACTGTGCTTCTCTAGGAAACTAGCAGATACTCTAGTGTTGTGTGGTTTGGTAGTTAGTGGTAATACTTGTTCGTTCTTGACGATCTTTTAGATAATTTTTTCCAGGTAAATATAAATTCTTCAATTTTATTTTTTGTCTACGTAAGTCACTTGCTACATAAGTCATTGAAAGCATAACTTATATTTTGTCTATTAGAAATTCAAATAAATGATATCTTCATTATTACTTTTTTCACTGATGAGTGGAGAAGTAAAGCAGGTCCTTATCAAAAAAAAAAAAAAATCAATTACGAGCACAATTATAGCAATAAATAAAATTTAATATGATTTTTATAACATTATGCTGCATTTGCATTTGTCATTGTGGCTCGTAACCCTGACAAAGTACATTCGGTTGCTACACTTATACACTGATTTAATACGTATAAAACATGACTGGTCTGATGGCCATTGCCTTGTAAGGGTTTTGTGTTCGATTCAAACGTACAGCAGCTTTATTATTTTATTTTAAGATTCAGTATAAAATACAATAAAATGAAGTGATATTTAATATAAGTAATAATAACATTAATACAGTTAAATATAGGCTCTTTACTCTGTAATTGATAATATAGTGGTTTGGCTAAATTAAAATAAAACATACTTACATTATCCTTAACATAAAAGCTAAACATAATTTAATTCTTTATGTAGTAAAATAATAAACATTACTTTCAATTTTATAAACACCACAGTTAAATTTAATTATTCATACGAGATATTCTTACGTCACCCACAAATGACGACCTCCGAGGTGTAACGGTACGTACTTGGCCGAACTCAGGAGGTCCCGGGTTCGAT
>JADGIL010012742.1:2417-26146 GCA_020352625.1 Cactoblastis cactorum | reverse complement strand
TGTACGTGGTATAAAGTTCTTAATAAACTGGAATGAAAGGGAAGATGTATTTGCTTTTAAAGATAGAAGATAAAATATAGTAACAAATATTTATTGCTATATCTTTTACAGGATAATTAAATTAACTATTTCAGACGAACAACCGGTACGAAGACACGCCGTGCTTCGGCAGCGTGTCGCTGCGGCGGGACACGCTGCTGGACTTCAAGGCGTCGGAGCTGGCGGAGCAGATGACGCTGCTGGACGCGGCGCTGTTCGTGCGCATCACCACGGCCGAGGTGCTGTCCTGGCCGCGCGACCAGTCCGAGGAGAGCTCGCCCAACCTCACGCGCTTCACCGAGCACTTCAACAAGATGAGTTACTGGGCGCGCTCCAGGATACTCGAGCAGGTTAGTACTGAGTCTGCTGATGTGCGTGATGCTGATTCATGCTGTCTGAGCAAATGTTATGTGACGCAGGTGGACTGAATACGTGCAGCTGTGCTGCGAGTCTTTGTGTCGATGATGGCGTTGTTGGCACCTTGATTTAAGTGGGTTCGAAAATAGAAGTGATAGCTCAGCTTTACTTTTCACTGAATAAGTTTAATTTGAATATATATGTGATAAAATCGTATTATATGTATGTAATAAACCCAACGTTCAGCTAAGCGTGGTTTTCGAATTTCATCACTGTTGGTTCTGTCTACCCCGTAAGGATACAAGACAATGATACTGGATCTGTATGTTTTGTGTATCTTCCTATAAGTATTCGGCGACATATTCTGTTAAAGCTTATGATTCCGTAACAATAACAACGATTGAACCTATCAATAACAAGCGGTGCATAAAACTCGCAGGACGAGGCGCGAGAGCGGGAGAAGTACGCGAGCAAGTTCCTGAAGGTGATGAAGGCGCTGCGCAAGCTGAACAACTTCAACTCGTACCTGGCGCTGCTGTCGGCGCTGGACTCGCCGCCGGTGCGGCGGCTGGGCTGGCCGCGCGCGCTGGCGGACGCGCTGCAAGACCACTGCGCCATCATCGACTCCTCCGCCTCCTTCCGCACCTACCGCCAGGCGCTCGCCGACACGCAGCCCCCCTGCATCCCCTACATGTATGTTGCTTTGTGTCTGCACTGTTTAATGAAGACTCCTAACCCAACGTTTGATGAACGTTTTTAAATGTGGCTGATGTCACATTCAAAACGTTCAAAGGTTGGGTTAGTATTCCATATCACAAGTTTCGAACTTACTTTGGGGCTAACTCCATCTGTGTGATTCAATTTGTCACTATATATTTATTTAATTTGTCACATAAATTCAGGAGTTTGCGCTCTAATCTGGATGGATAGTATTATCCAACTTCACTTATATATTGTTAGTCATGACCTCTTCTTTTTCTAAGTAAACTTTTTTTTAACAAATATTTTCAAAATTTTATATGAGTCGAAGTAAAATAACAAGTTCTCAATGGTTGATGAAATAATTTCACGTTTTAGGATTGTTATCTAGTATGTTTATTTGCAGTGGTCTAGTCCTCCAAGATCTTACGTTCGTCCACATCGGCAACAAAGATCTCCTACCAGACGGTAGCATCAATTTTAGCAAGAGGTGGCAACAGTACCTAATCATGGAGAACATGAAGAGGTTCCAAAAAGAGTGCGTATATATAAAATTCTATATCCTTCTCAAATTAATTTCATCCGATTTCAAAACAATCCATTTCTTTATACATTTTTAAAAATAAATCAGAATTTTATAAATGTATATAAAATTGAACTCCACATGTTATCGACACACCTCGAATCTTGATTCCTTAGTTTCATTTCATTTGTATAATTATTTTGCGACTGAATTTTTTTTTCAATCCCGAGCAACATAGAAATGTTAATGTACGAATCTCCGGCAGCAGGCAGTACAAGTTCAAGCGGAATGAACGCATTCAAGCGATGTTCAATGAGTTCGATGACGTCCTGAGCGAGGAGGCCATGTGGCAGATCTCTGTCATCCTAAAGCCGCGCCCAAAAGCCGCTGGCGCGCCTGCTCCACAGCCCGCGCCTGCGCCTGCGCAAGCTGCCGTCTGAGATCGCCAGGTAGCGCCACTGCTTCGTATTTGTATACATTAAAAATTTTTGTTGTTGTGGTTTTCTTCCGGCTATCATAATTAAGAAAGTCAAAAGTTTTTATTACACCCATTGGTACATTTATGTGAAGCTTACTTATAATTTTTGCATTTTTTTAAATAATGACAAAATAAAAATAGTATATAATCACACACATTTATTTAAAGAAAAATCTGTTAATCGCCAAACTAAGCTAAATTTGAATATTCAAATCTGATAATGTGTTCTATCTTTTTAGGTAAAATTTAATCCAAAGAAAAATATGTATGTACGCGTGGACATAGGAGTGACACAGAGGAATTGTAAGTTAGAAAAATGTGATTATCTGTCCTAAAAAGGCCTAATTAAATTTAATGTATTTATTCATATGTACGATTTCATCTGTGATCGGTCTGGGAGCGAATGTGATATACGTGGACAGATCAGCGAGGGTGAGATAGGTACGCGTATTTCGCTTATGGTTCAAAGCTTTTCATGTAATCATATTTTAAAATATGCGGTTATGGAAGTCTACTATCTCTTATCAGTATTTGAATCGAGTTACTGTTGTCTTTACATATCAGTATGTGACTTGCATAGCGAACTATTGACGAGCGACGCCTTGGTGTTTTAGGTAATGCCCTTGATAAAATTCTTATCAAATAATTTACCATTGATTTCAATGTGTATTGTACACATTGTAAGTCGGCTACGAAAATGACACTTCAATACATCGAATTAGAGGAACTTGATAGTAGTTATGGTAGTAATATGTTACTACAGTTCGATTATAATAACTTAGTATATCGATAGACATTTTTAAAATTCCCATTTTGATGTCTGTTAAATATTTTCACTTTGAAAATGTCTGTGTATGGATATTGCAGCTTGAATGCATTAGAGAGTGTATATGAAATGGGACAATGCCTGCTGTCAATACCAAAAGTCGGTTAATAATTAAGTTATATGATGCTTTATTTCATTGAACGGGGCTTCCATAGTTTTAATAACATAAATGATTGTTGACCCCGAAATCATACATGAAAAATTTAATTCAATAGGAATATTTTTATACATCGCACTATTTGTGTATATTCGTACAAAACAAACCATACATATCATTAAAAGTAAAGTATGTGCCAAAAGAACATACAAGAAGTCCCATTTCTATGCAACTAGTCAAGTCAATGTGGTTCGATTGTGCTTAATGCGGTTTCATCATATATAATTATTATAAATGTTAGAACGGGGTACTATTCAAGGGAAGTTCTTATTAATGCCTATAATGTTACGAAGTGAGAAAACAAATATTTGATACGACATATAGGTGACCCTTCTCAGAGAACTAAAAGTATTCGTGGTCCGTTCCTAAACTATTTATAATAAATTATTTAAAAGCGCGTGATTTAATTGACTTTTGTGAAATTGAGTCGGAGCGATTTTAATTCAAGTTGAGGTAATATTGTTAATGCAATATTTTTGTGTACGCTCTTGAAAATATGAGTATTTGAAATCATATTATTATTTTTGATATTCAGAAGTTATATTTTTCCTATAAATTGCTACCTACAAGGAAGCAAATGATTTATGATCAACATAATTTTGAGATCTATATTTGTTTATGTAATTTTTACTGTCACGGTTTGTGTCATTTTACTCTATTAGCTAAAGAATCAGTAATGGCTTAAAAGCCATAGCTAAAGATAACTTTCATTCACGATAGAGTTCACCTAATTTTAATGTAATAAATTAAATAATGTAAGAATCGAGTATAGTACGCGTTTTACAGTTGTGATACTAGGCAACATCATAAATACTCGACACTTGTTTTGCTACGCTGAAATCTGTATGTATTTTTAGTGTTGTCTAGTCTAATCAGCATTTAATTTGCCTTATGACGATGAGTCTAATGAAATAGCAATAAATTTTTGATTGTTGGTAGAATCGCTGCACAAATTGTGATACTGTTCATGTAGCGTGCTGCTTGGTCCTGACCACACGGTCGTGAGAAATGAAACCTCTGCAACGAAAATTTGCCCGTCGAAATTTTGATACAAGATATTTCCTTGTGGTCAGGACTGTTAACTCAGTCTTTTGACGTCCTCTATGCGTACGCGTAGGTAATTATACTAGGCAAATGTTAGCATTAAGCTTAATTTAAACCCCATTAATATTAACTACTGAGTCTTGTGTTGCAAATCGGCAGTAGCCAAGAAGTACACGATATTAAATCATAAATTATTATATTAGCGAAGACACAAGCCGATAAATTGCCGAACTGCAACACTGCCACAGAGTGTATAATGTATTATTCATCGATTTGGTAGTTCGTGAGTCTTTAAAAGGAACAGAAGTTCCATGCAATAAATAACTAGACCAATATTTAGATTGTTTACATTACAGTGCTTTACTGAATTTGTGTGCTGATATTTGTATGTATAAATAAATCAATTCTATTGTTAATTAAGTTGGTAGGGTTACCATTTTGTTGTCAGGTGTTAAAATATTATTTATTTAGCGTACCTTTATAAACTTACGTAATATTTTGATATAATTAATTAATTGAAATGTATTTAAAGACTGCCTAAATTAATTATTCAGTATATTTGAATTGTATTTTAGTGAAATAAATTGTTTAATATCCCATTGTCACAGTATGGTTTATGTCAATGTACATTCGAAAATCTACGGTTTTATAAAATCAATGAGTTTTAGTTAAGGATATTTTTTGCATTTTTCAGAATACTGTTCGCATTAGTGAATAGTGTACATATTTTTGTGTTGTATTAGCAAGTTCAGTATTATGTTATAGAATGGGTTGCCATAATGACTATAAAATGAATTATATTATTTGGTTGTTTTGGGATCTATTGTTTTACATTTTATATCGTAATGTTAATTCTTACTTTAAGTAAAGTTTTTTTTTTATATTATATTAATTATACGTGAATGTAAATTACTTTAACTCAGTTATATCTAAATTTGCACACTGTAATCTGAATTGCATGCATGTACAGTTTTATTGTGTGTGTCAAGGTTTTTTTTGTCATTATTTTATAAAATAAATATGGCACGTTATTTACAACATATATTTCTTTTATTGGATAACATAGCATTAGAATTAGTACTATTGTAAAAAGTAAAAAAAGTAAACCGGAAATAGTGCTCGGAATTTAGCCTTATTTTGCAGTATGCAACCCGCACGTTAGCGACAGCATTTCCAGCCTTCCGTGTTACAACGCGTGTGATACATGCTAATATCCAATGCATTACCTATGCTGGGAATGATGTCAGTCAAGGCGAATATTACTAAGACCGAAGGCATGTTTTACAAAAGCTATTATCGCAGTTGGCGTGTAAGTGTCCTGATGGGATCTCAGCATGGTCCTTCAAAGATAACTCGGGTTGCGAAACTGAACCCACTTAGTTTCGAAAGTATGTATGTTTTAGATTGCTTATCAAACTAATTAGGTGATCGATAGTCTTCATTTGTTGGAACTGAAGATATTTAAAAGAAAATCGCACATAGTCATTTAAACATAGAAACTAGAAGGCGGATAGTTTCGCGTTTAGTTTAAAATGGTGTCCGTAAATATTTTTTGTACCTTCCTGTTCGTTATTTTTGTAAGTGCTGCTCCAATCGAGAAGGATTATGACTTCACGGAAAATGATAATACTTTAGATGATGGTAAGTATTCTTTCGATGCTAATAGATTCTTAAATCTTCGTAACATAATACTCGTAATATAAAATAATAATATAAAAATAATTTCATTTCATATCCTCGTGTGTAGGTGAATTTGGGAACTACTTTGAGGGAGATATGGTTTTGACATCAGCCCAGCACAGGGCAATTATCGAAGCTCAAGAAGGGCGAAACGGATTGCGCGATGTTACCAAACGGTGGCCCGAATGTGTCGTGGTGTACAACATAGTAGAGGACGATTTTGGTCTGTATTTTCTATAAAATATGAAGTTGATAATATTACGCTAGCATACATTTTTATTTTCTGATTTTATGACAACATCAAGCAAAATTGTTTTATATAGACAATTTGATGAGACCACTAAATGATACATAATTCAAATTTAAGACATGCTATTTCATTGTTTAACATTTTGCGATTTGTCCCTATATATGTATTTATACATAAAATTGTAACTGAGCTGTATGTACATGGGAGATATTAAGAAAAATTTTTATGTAGGCTCTCTTTATGGGACCTATAGAAGAAAAACCGATTGTTTTAGAGTTTTTGTCTGTCTGTCTGTATGTTTGTAGCGCATCACACAAATACTACTGAACTTTCTAGATGAAATTTGGCACTGCGATGGACAATGAGCCAGATTAAATGTTAGGCTACTTTTTATCTGGAAAAAATGTACGGTTCCCGAGGGATATAATTTATTGTAATCGAGCAAGGAGGCTCACACGATATTATACTTAGTACCTATCCATTGATCGGACGAAGTCGCAGGCATTAGCTAGTTATTAAATATTAAGATAAATTACACTATTAGAGCTACCAAAGTAATTTCGAAAATTATGGAATACAAACTAACGATGCAATATTTTATACAGATCTATATCCAATGTAAGACTCAGGGAAATCGGTAAAAATCAATTTCCATCTTGACCTGACCATGAATTGAACCTACTAGCGGACAGGCATGTTAACCCGTGTTGTCCATTACGACACGGAGGTCGTCAATTACTTGTGACAAGACTCGCTAAGGCGTTATGCGCTTTCTATTAGATTGTTTATCAATTACTTATTTTAATGAGGGCTCAATTTTTAATGCTTACGAATTTATGTACCCACTTATATAACAATACTTTTATATTCATGGTTATTTCACCAGACGAAGAGCAAGTGGAAATGATTCAGCAAGCTCTGGCCGACATTGCAAATAATTCCTGTATCAGCTTCAGAAAACAAAAGGGCGACGAACACGCTGTTGTCATTCAGGTGCGTTGTAGTAGTTTAAATAAATCCTACTTAAAAAAGGGACTGTTTATGTGGATTTATCTATGTATAAAAATATGTCTGTTACGCACAAAATGTTGAACAAATTAAGTTGAAGGTAAAATTTATATAAACTGGAATAACTCTGTTACTTGTTGTCCCAAAATTCTTGAGAGTAAAACTCCTCTGACGAACATAGTAGGTACATATGTCTACTTAAATATGGCATGAACTACTATGGTATCAAATTAGATTTTTGGAGGTACATACATATATACTTAGTTACGATTAGTTTAAATTATTTTCTCACACCATTATCATCATTATATTTATTTATTGATATAGCCAGATACAGCTTTTTGTTGTCTTATTTAATTTACAATATTTATATACTTATCATACCTATATGGTTCGTATTAAATAATTTTTCAAATGGTGTTAAAATTGCCAGGGTTCAGCAAACGGGTGCTTCTCTGGTGTTGGCTATAATAAATTGGACGACAGTGAAGAAGCCAGCCAGGTTCTGAATTTAGCCAAAGGATGCTTCAAGCACGGCACGATTGTCCATGAAATGTTACATACCCTAGGCTTCTACCACATGCAAAGTTCTTTCGACAGAGACGAATATGTTAAGATTATATGGGAGAATATAAAAGAAGGTAAAAATCCTTTCTGGTCTGGGAGAGAAGAAAATCGTAGAATATCTCAGTTGCTATTCTTCCTTTGTAGATTGTAAAAACAACCAAGGGAATAGAATTAAAACGGGATTATAATGATAGGCGATGGGCTAACAACTTTTTACTATATCTGAACCTCCATTTCATGAATAAGCCCACCGTTCTGCTAAGCGTGTAACCTCGACACTAACGTTTCATGACTCTACTTCGCAAAGCATAAAGATGTGTTAATGTAATTATAAAGTGTGTATATTCACTTAGTGAAAATACGAATGGAAAAGTGTTCTTAGTATCTATATACAGTGATTTATTAATTATACGTACGTACCTATATTTAGAACAGTACATAAAGTACAGTTCAAAATGTATAAGTCATACATTTTGAATCTCATCTCTCTTGTAGAAATGTTCTTTAGGTAGTACGGAAGTATACGTTTGACTAGAGGTATAATGACATAGGGAAATTCAAAACTAATTACAGGCTTGGAGCATAACTTTGCAAAATACAATAATGACACAGTGACGGACTTTGGTGTTCCATACGATTATGGTAGTGTTATGCATTATCCTGAAGGCGCATTTTCTAAAAATGGAAATAAGACCATTGTTCCATTAAAGGTAAGTGAGAAACTCGTACATTGCCTCTTGCCTTCCTCTTACAAAAAAAGTTTTTTTTTTTTAAGTTGTTTTCGGATGCCAATTCATATCGAATATAATTCTTTTAAGTTTGGTTCACACTTGATCAAAAATATCAAACTAAATAAAACAACTACTTATAATAACTTGCCTTTGGAAAAGTATGCGCAACACAAGCTATATATAGGTTCGCCATATATTTTAATGATTTGTTTTCGCCATCTCAGATCATGTTCGCCACATTTTGTGGCAGCAGAAGCACGTTATTATTAAAACAGAAGGTAAAGCTTGATAAGCAATAAATACGTATAGGTTATAATACTTATTTGTATAATTTACTTTCAAAATTTGTTTATTTTTCAGGAGGGTGTTGTTATAGGACAAAGGAAAGGAATGTCGGAAAGTGATATTTTAAAATTATATAAAATGTACTGCGAATGATGAATAAAATGCAACTATTGAATTTAAAATTAATCCTAATTTTTTAAATCCGTTTAGAGGACTGGCAATAAATGTTTTCACAATTTCGACTCATGCTTGACTGATTTCAGTACGTTGCGTTTTAAAAATTTCAATTTTTAGAATAATAGTCTGTAAAAAATACACTGGGAGCATAGATTACACACAAAATTTGTAATAACAAAATTGCATCTTTACTGTATAAAAGATCGTTTACTTAAAATCACTTTTAAAATGCAAACTGTTAAGATGCCTTTTGAATGTTCAAGCCACATACTTATGTATATCAAATAGATCACACTTCTCTCATAGTCTGTGTAGAACCCATGTGTATACTTTATCTACCTGATGCGATGTCACAAGTGATAGAAACAACCAGGCAGTCTTCCATCAATAGTTGTTTTAAAATAAAAAATGAAATGATGTGATGTTTGTTAATTTCACTAAAACTTGGGGTGGTTGGACCGATTTGGCTTATTCTTTTGGACATATTTCACTATTTCACAAAAATTTTAAAAAATTTCGGAGCGGAGCCGTGGACTCACGTAAGCGGTTACCGGATATGTTAATTATTTT
Organism: Cactoblastis cactorum; assembly: GCA_020352625.1. Taxonomy (NCBI): domain Eukaryota; kingdom Metazoa; phylum Arthropoda; class Insecta; order Lepidoptera; family Pyralidae; genus Cactoblastis; species Cactoblastis cactorum. Next base: position 16,755 of record JADGIL010012742.1, on the reverse strand, counting down.
TTGATATTGAAGCCAAAAATGGCATTGCATTAGCTTCAGAGTATTATTGTAAAACGTATTCTTTTTTATCAAACGGTCAAAATTATGACATTGATTTAGGTACCATGACCTGATTAACTGCTCTAGTTTGTCATATTGATGTTGTAATGATTTTACTTCATCTTTTTTATTTTGAAACTACCTTTAAGTAAACCTACAGACTACTTACATACGCAATCTTTGAGGTGCCTACACGTAAGTCATATTGATAAAACGCACTCATAATCTACAGTCGAATTAAAGACGCCTGAAGTATTTAGTTGCGAATTATATTTTCAATTAAATACAAATTACCTATGTACATAATTAAAGTCTTTTCTCTATTTTTGCTATCCTTGTGACCACCACCGTTGTGTTATTATAGACCGTGTTGTTATAGAGTTATTATATGACCCACACCATCTAAATTATCTGTGATGGCACTTACAAGATCTCGTTTAACTTTCCGATAGTCAATTATTTCTAGTACTTTCTACACTATAAAGACTGACTTAGACTTAAGTATTTAAATTTTAGAAAACTTATAATTAAACAAAAGGCCAATAAATAAATTGTGATTTCATGCAAATTTTATCTTTCGAAATCTGGCAATGGCATTGGAACGTTGCAGAATAGCGTTAAGTCCGGTCATATTGTATAATCTTTTACACTAAGTATTTATTTATTCAATCGTATGTAACTCAATGCTCAATCTGATTGAGTAGTTCACCAGCACTGCATTTTATAAATATGAGGCGCAGGTGGGGCGCGTTAGCGGGGATTTGTGTTATTTTCCAAATATTATAAGAGATATTACTTATCTGTGCTTGTTTAAGTGCGCTTTGAACCATTTAAGTACAAATAACGTTTGAAAAGTTATCAATAACATTTTATAAGATTTTTGATCATGAACCTGTCGAATGGCATTTTTTTAAGATTTTGGTGTCAAAAAGGCCAAAGTATTAAGGTCTGTCCGACAGGATTGGGGGATTCACCAATGCTGGGTAGATTGTAATTCACAGAATACCTTGTAACTTCACCGTTGTTCTTTAATAGCCATCGCTCTTTCTGTCTATATATATTAGACATTATAATGAAACAAATGTAACGGATTTTATCGCGGTTTAATCACTACACACAAAGGAATTTATACTGTTCTAATATTTATTTAGATTGATTTCTCTATGTGTAACTATTTATTGAGCTCCGACGTTTCGGATACTTTTCAGCATCCATCTTTACGGAAAACTGAGGTGGGGTGGTCTCTAAGCTTCACAAGTGTGGGTTATTACAAGCTACCTTCTGTTTTGAAAATTATTTATGTGTTGTTCCGATTCATACAATATGCGCTCACAGTGTCTGGAATCTAAAATCTTAGAACAGTATAAATTCCTTTGTGTGTAGTGATTAAACCACTATAAAATCCGTTAAATTTGTTTCATTTCAATGTAGGTATATTTCACTCATTTTCATTTAAAACTGTATTTAAGCACGTACTGATTGATGGTTCCATATTTATTAGTGTACCTACCTGCCTCCAAATGAAAATACTTGAACATGAGTGACAGTACAGTTAAACGACTAAGCACAAATTAAATATTTATTACATACATAACGTGTATATTTGCATAAAAGTCTTTCTCTTTTGTGAAATGACACAACTTTGTTGGCTTAGGCCGATACATACTTATAATACGTTTATGTTTTTAAAGTGCTTTGTGTTTGTTCCCCCGACTGCGAATTTTTGCTTTTTTTAATAATTTTTATTTTAAACTTTTTAGTATAAAAAGTCTAATAAAAACTAAAAATTAGGTAAATCGTATGCAATACACAATGTAGGTATATATTTTAAATAATTGCAGGCGGGACAAATTGATAGATACAACGATGTCTCGTAAATTTGTTTTAGTCAGTCATTAGCATTTGCAGTCAGGTTTTTTGCTTTTTTAAATAATAATTTGCATTTAAAGGTTAAAGTACAATTCAATTGAAATGTTAATGTTATAATAAAGCAAATATTCAAACTGTGCAATTTAACCTCTATACTTTCGAGTCTTAAAGCATTAAGAATACAACGAGTGTTCGACATTAATTCAGATTTCTCCGTAACGGGCCATTTGCTTTTCTCTTACTATTTCACTTATCCAATTACAGAAATGTCCAACTGGAGGTATTGTTGTACTAAATGGAAACGCCATGAAATATTGGAATAAATCGGCTGATGTAGCAACTTGGTCTTGCACGAGTTCTAACGGCGGTAGTGGTACCGTCACCTGGGAGCTCTGACGCAAGTGCACCCGCACAGTTGCGGCTTCACATCTTGTGAAATGGTCGTATCGGAACCTATATTAAATCCTACTTCACTCAAATGGTTTTTGTTTGGCGAGAAAAATCCGGTGAAACGACAACAACAGCTGTTCGATGTCCTATACGAATTATAGGATTTTCATTATGTATTCTAGATACGGTTTACATGACACATTTGCATAGGCGCGTGAGTTAGTCAAGGAATTCACATGTGTTTGCGAAAGAAGTTTGAGGACAGGTTAGAACCATGGAGTGGAAAAAAATATCAGTGATTCTTAGCGTGATTTTTGTTTCAAAGTGTTCTTCTATGTCTAGTAGCGAACTTGAAGAATTTGTTGACTTTCTACACAAAACTTCGCGTTTGGATCAAGTTTTAAAAAGTAAGTAATTTTAAATTTGTTTTGTAAAAGAAACATTCAGAAAAAAACTTAAGATGCTTTGTAATGGACCGTGTATTGTTTCGTATTTTCTTGTTGACGGTACTATTACCTAGTATAAGAAAGCTTCCTATGCGGACAATAAATGGATAATAAAAATTTGTTTTTCTGTCATACACATCTTTCATCATTAAAAAATTGTGTAGATTAGTACAAGTTTGTCAAAATTTTTACATTTATTTCTAATCGTGATAGGTACATTTCACGTGTAAAATAATCTTTATTATTCTCTTTAGTTTTAGTTTAATTCATTAATAAATATTGATTATTACAGAAGGTGCTGATCCCGACGAGGATTATGAGGAAGAGGAGGCCATATCAGATAATGCTTGGGAAGAGAGCGGCAAGTTCGAAGGAGACCTTATTCTGAACGATAGACAGAGACGGGTTATCGTGGAGGACGTCGCGGAAGGTCTCTCAAGGAATGGACTCAGAGACACCACTAAGCGGTGGCCTAATAACGAAGTTATATACTACATTCAAAAAGAACACTTTTGTACGTACAGTTTTTCTGTTCTTTAAGCTATATCTGCGGTGTAGACGTCTCCACGAACAACCGGATTCTAATATTTCTAGCTAGAGGAAATGTACATGTATCAAGCGTGCGCACAATATTTGCCATTACTAAATCATCAATTTCTATCGAAATGGTTTTGAAAATAAGTAAATTTGATTATTTTAATGTGTATTAAGAGACAATCTCGCAATTACCTTTAAGTATACATTACTTTACCTGCTCCATTTCGTTAGAATTTATTTAATGAAAATGAACAGAAGGTGCGCTACTCAAAAAACATGAATAACAGAAAAAGTAACAAATAAATTACAAAAAATATCTTCCTTGTGACACAACCTATCTATTAAACAACCAAGACCAACACCGTAATTTTTCTATCATTACCTGCTTGGGATCGAACCCTATACATACCTACATATCTGGAGTCATTAATATTCCGATCCAAATCATTAAAACAAAATGTTTATCAAAAAATATAATTTTGTTTATTTATCTTTTATCAGCCCACGATCAATTGCAAGCGATACAAGATGGCATAGACGACCTAGTCCAGGCATCATGCATTAAGTTCCGACCATATCAAAAAGGCGACAGAGACGCTGTTGTCATACAGGTAATTTATAGTACTTAATATAATGTTCTTTTAGAATATTTTAAATAAGTACTAGGTTCCTTATCATATTTTATCAATTTACATAAAAATGCCGAAATCGACCGAGATCTCTCTTATAGAAAAAAATTTCTATAACATAGCTTGTTTTTAAATTCTACTGTTGTGTAATCTGCAATACAAAACATTGTAAGTACTTTGTAAGGATAAACAATGTTTTATTTCAGGGTAGTAGACGTGGTTGTTTTTCCCAAGTAGGTTACCAAGGAGGCTACCAAGTCCTCAACCTCAACGCGCGGCACCCCGCGGGCCGTGGGTGCTTCCGCCACGGCACTGTGGTGCACGAACTGCTGCACACCCTAGGTTTCTACCACATGCAGAGCAGCTTTGATAGAGATGACTACGTGGATATTGTGTGGGACAATATTATTCAAGGTATTTTTTATTCAGTAGAGCACTATGAGCCTGCTTGTCAGAATGGGTAAACAATGGATGCGACTATAATGGAAGAATCGTATATGTATTATTAATCGTATATATATTATTATATATATAATCGTATATATCAAAACCTACACAATATTTACAATAGGAATAACGATCAGTGGCAGTTAGCAAAGCCAAGGCAATCAGTATTTTCTCTTTTTGACCTTTAGCTAATTACTTAATTTGTATTTTTTATTGTAAATGTCAGAGATTTTAATGTCGCAAAAGAAAGTTTTTTTTTGCCTTTCACTGTTATATAGCGAAAACGTGTGATCGGCACAAATCGCGTGAAAAATATTTTAATTGACCTAGGCATTAATTATGTAAGTAAAATTATTCAGAGATACATAATTATTCTGTAGCATAAAATAAAAACTTATATAATGGCTATCAATTATCTAGATTATTCAGTTTTTTTAGTTCCAGTGTCTCTGCAATTCATCAATTTAATCAAATATTAAAATTACAATCAATCTTAATTTCTGTCATATGATAAGTGAATCGAGTAATAGTTTGATTTTTGTTGCTAGAAGGTCTAAATGACGTTATGAAAATAACTTTTTGTTTTTTATATTTCAGCCGCCAGAAATAATTTCCGCAAATACAATTCATTCTCTGTTTCGGATTTCGGTGTGGGGTATGATTACGACAGCGTCCTTCACTACAGCAAGCGAGCTTTCTCCGTCAATGGCCAGGATACTATCGTTCCCAAACAGGTATATACGTAAATCAAGTTTCATCTTTTCAATAGTGATTATTTTCACTGAATTCTAAAATTTCATTGCAAATATGTTGTTCGGTGTTTACACTATTATGCAAAATCACAGCCTTGTCAAAATGTGTAGCTGTTTAGAAGACAACAATCAATACTGATTACGTTAATGTTATTTCCTGATCGGTCTGGGTCTTGGATGTTTGTTTATATGTATTATGTAGTACAGATATATATAACAAAATACTTAGTTTGGGACTAACTCAGTTTGTGTGATTTGCCGCTATATATTTATCTTCGCAATTAATCCGTAAAAGGCCGGCAACGCTTCTGTGACCCTCCGGGTGTTTCACAATTTGCATATGTGGGGCAGTGATCACTTTACATCACGTGACCTGCCCGCTCGTTGGCCTACCACATTTATAAAACACAAAAACTAAACTTATCAGTCTTACAATGCAGAATCATTGAATTATAAGAGAGATAAAAAACACAAGTCATATACTTAGGAAAGTATAGGATTAATTGAATGTGGACATTTAACAAATATTATTTAACATTTCAGAGAGGCGTAGAAATAGGTCAAAGAGTCGGATTATCTGATAAAGATACTAAGAAACTGAACAGAATGTATTGCGATGCCGATAACGCCGATGAAGAGGCGCCACAAAAGACGGAAACCAAGAAGAAGACTCCGAAAAACAAACCCTTTCAAGGGCATGGCATCGGATACCACCAAGGTAAAGCAATAGTCATTAAATTATTACCAGAGGCAAAAACTTATCAACTGAGAGTTAAATCCATTCCTAAATTTGATTATTTTAGTAAAACGACGCAAGACCTGCCGGCGTCAAAAAGCGAAGGAGTTGGAAAAGAAATAGAACATGTATACCAACCGCCTGATCCATTAGCTGTAAACTACCCTAAATACCCTTACGAAAAATTTACTCCAACTAAGTTACACACTAGTGCTGAAGAAGGCGAGGCCATGGTTAAAGATATTATGCCAAATAAAGACGCAAATGGCGAAGAAGAAAGCAAATTAGATGAATATGATGTGTCATTATGGAACGAAGAAGACGTTCACGAACCAACTGAAAAGGTTAAAGATTATTTGGATTCCACTTTTGAAAGATTAGGAAAAGTCATAAAGGGTTATTATCATCCCACATATTTAAATTTTATACAAAATGATGGGTATAAAGACTTTTATCCTCATAGAAGATTTGATGAATCAAAAACAAAATACGATCAAAATCTACCAGAAAAAGTGTCAGATACACGATTAGTACAAAAAAATGCTAAAAAAGCTGCAAACTTTATTGAAAGTCTGTTTAGTTCAACACCAGACGCAACGGAAACGGTTGAACGAAATCAAAAAGAATATAGAAACGTAAACATTAACGATTCTAAAGTGGTTCCTAATGAAGAAGAATCAATGGAAACTTATAGAACCTCGTTTTCAAAAGAGTATTATAAGCCAGATGAATACATTCCACCTCCGAAATATGTAAAGCCAGCAAATCTTCGTAATAGACATGAATACAGTAGTTTGTATGATCAAAGTAATGAAGAAAAAGACAGGGACAGCGCAAAAAAGCATTACAAAATATTAGGAGAAGAGACACCTATAAATGATCCGTGGTTTAAAAATCATGAAAATAAACGACAAAAGGTGAATAATAAGGTAAAAGAAGCTGAAGATGATGCAAAAAATTCAGATTCAAAAAACAGTAGTAATATAAGTAAATCCTACTACATTTTTGGCTTTCCTATCCTATTATCTGATAGTTGGTACAATTATAGATAACACTTTTAACTGTTGTTATTAAGATTTAGTATAAATTTAATTTTGAATAGTGATAATGTATCTACATAAAAAGATATCTTGGCCTTTATTATTATAGTTGAAATGTTATTTATTTTAACTGATTTTTTTCATGTTATTGCATTTAATTATTACATAAACTTTTAATATATGTCTCATTTTTTCTTGTTTCCCAAAATGGTAAACTAAGTAGGTAAGTCTATAAATTTTCGATTTTTTAATAAAATCACAATTTCACTATTTTGTACATATTTCGGTGGCAAGTTCTGCTTATCTTACCTTCACAATACAACCCAGTATACTTTTATATTATCAAACCTGTTTGGCTAAAAATCAATAACATTTTGTTATTACGTATAGCAATAGTTATACATAAAAAATTCAAAGAAATGTATATTGCAAAATTTTTATTTTAATTGAATTTTATTATAATAATAAAATTATTATAATAACAATTGTTTACCCCGTAAAGGATAAAGACGTCAAACTGATAAAACCTATAATAATAATAAGTGCTGAATTTCTAACATTTAATAAGAAAATAATAATATAGCATAGATATGTAAAGTTCAAGTAATGCTCTAATCTTTGTATTAATGTTAAATGTTATCTTTAACTATGCAATTGTGGAAACGAAATAATCTTTACGATTGCAAATTGTTAACATCACATGTCATATTTCTTTCCTTTTTTGCCACAGTTCAATCAGTGACGAATCCTTTTCAGATCGCCTATATTTCTTTGCTAATTTAATATTAAAATTTTATTGACATTGACAGTCTTGACATTGACAATATACTATACTATCGTAATCAAGACAGTGATTCAATATTTATCATATTATAATAACACAAGAAAGGACGATTTCAAATAATACCTGCAATTTGTGCATAGTAATTTTATTTATCTACATTTCACATTTGGTTTATATTTGAGTAGTTAGTCAATATCAAGTAAAATCTCTCCAGTTATTTAGATCAAGTTTTTTAAATGTTTATAAGTTCTTATCAGTGTTGTATCTGATATGGTCAACACACAGACCTCGTCGAAAAGATAAGTAGAAAATTATGATGAAATAGAAACAGTAAAAAACCAGGTTTATTCCATGTTTAGGTGACAGTGGAACTTGTCAGATCCTTACTTTGATTTTTAATGGGTTGTTCAGTGTCATGTATAGATAGAGTGAAGATGTCGTTGTTTGGGAAAAACTCCTACACAGATGATGATTCACGGGCAAAGCTTGAAAGAAAGCTGTATTTAGCCAAAGAATCTCCTGAGCCAGACTTCGATTTATCAGATTGTCAGCTTCGGCAGGTGCCGTCCGGTATTTATTCAATCTGTAAAGTATTCAGAAAATACCACTTATATTTACAGTCCAACTACTTACATTCATTGGAAGGCGGCGGTCATATTTCAGACTTATATTGCTTGAAAGTTTTGAATATTAGCTACAATAAATTTACTCACTTACCTGAAGAAATAAAACTTTTAAAAAATTTGACAGAATTGTATGTTCAAAACAACTGTCTCAAAGAAATAACTAATAGCATACAGTATTTACAAAATTTGCAAATCTTTGATGTGTCAAATAATAGACTGAGGAGTCTAACTCCTTCATTGGGAGAATTAAAGTGTTTGAAGATACTGAAACTTACTGGAAATATACATCTAACAGAGTTATGTCCTGAATTGTGCCTTGCTACAAATATCATATCTTTAGAATTAGATGAACAATATTATGTTTATCCTCCTTCTGAGATAGTATCTCAAGGCACAGCTGAAATAATGAGATTTCTGTGCCAGAAAATGGATATATTGTATACTCCTCCACATCCTGCTGATATTGTATCTGTCCAATCACCAAGTTATATTTATGATCCATTTTCTGTCAAACGCAACTCTATTACCTGGGAGGAGCAGGAAGCTGCTATAATTGAACAAGAAAACAAATTTCATCAAGCTGCTAGACAACAAAGAGAGAGGTTTCTAACAAAAGTTCTACAAGAACAGCAGGAATTAGATTCTGAGATAGCTAAAATTCATGAGGCGAAAGAATTGGAGAGACAAAAATTAATTAAAGCAATTCAAGATGATGAGAAAGAAGTTGAATGTTTAGTTAGGAATTTTATTCAGCATGATCTTTTAAGGCCTGAGATTTTACAGCAACAGCTGGCTTATGAGCAGGCAGAGCATGACCGTCTGCTTGAAATCACAAGACAGAATTATGATAATATCAAAAAGTCTGATGTTTTAAATGCTATGGAAATGCTTATTGAAGAGGACTATTCTATTCAACATTCCAAAAAAAGTTATGAAAATAGTTTGATCAATATGAAGCAAAGTATACTTTTGCAGGAAATGGAAGGAAGTGAAAAATTAGAAGAATTGTTGAAAGCTAAAGATCAGTCTAGAACAGGGTTAGTACAGCAGCTGATGGAAGATGAGGATGTTCAAAAAGCTATTGTTGCTTCTTTAGTTGAAAAGGTTGATGCTAGGAGTTGGAGTCTTAGCCAAGAAATATCATTAATTTCATCCCATTTAGCTAGGCTCAGTGTTATTGAACAAGAAAAGAAAAAGTTACAAATATCTTACAATTACAATGAACTCCTTCAACAAAGAGTCCATTTGGTTTCTTTATTAGATGATTTATTGTATCAACAAAATAAAAGAAGAAAGCAACTTATTGAAACAATGAGGGAAATGGAGAATCAGACTGATAAGAGTACTGATTTTTGGTTGAAGAATTATCAAAAACTAATTGATTCTGCTCCTAAAAACTTGTTAGATATTGGAAAGCATTTGGATCCTATTCTCGCAAATTACCTCTTACAGGAGGGAGTAATACATTGTTTACCTTTTCTAGTAAAGTTTTTGTTTACAGAGGAATCTTTGATGAATGTCACATTGCAAGACTTAAAAGAAAATGGTGTGACTTTGTCATCAGATAGAAAAGGAATTATACAAGCTATAAATTCTTATGTGCAGGCTAAGAGTCAAGCATACAAATTGAATGATTGCACAAAACAAGGACCTAGTGCTCCTCCTATTGACGATGTTGAAGAACACAAATACTCAGGAGTGATAACTGCTCAAGAATCAGAGGACACAGTACTAGAATCAGAGTGTGTAATTTGCATGGATGCAAAATGTGAAGTTATATTTATTCCATGTGGCCATGTGTGCTGTTGTCAGCTATGTGGGGGAAAAGAAATGGATGGTTGCCCCTTGTGTAGAGGTCAAATAGAGAGAACTATCAAAGTCAGAGTAGCATAACCATTATAATAAGGATTACAGGTCAGTTGGATTTTAATCTTAGTACACCATAGAGTAATAGTAAAACCAAAGAGGCCAAAGAATAATTATCCATAATTGAGAAGGGTATTCCAGTTTAAATATACTAGTTTAATGTTTCTTAATGTAAAATTTCTTAGAAAATTTATATGTGTTTATGTTAAACAGTTGTATTGGTCATTAAAAAGTAGTAACTCATTATTTTGCAGTCTTATCTGTGCAGACTATAATATTGTTGATATAAATATATATATTTTTAGTAATTACTTTCAAAATATAAAATTCTAAAATATGAAAAAACTAGCCGATCCATGCCCCTTTTCGTTGGGTGTGTGTAGCTTTCTGATTGTGAAAGAATTTTTATGAATGGTTCAGTATTTCCAAAGGTCCAAGTATTTCCAAAGTCCTTACAAACAAACAATAACTTTGTAACAAACTTTACCTTATAATACTATAAATCTACTGGCAGCAGGGATAGAACCGTTGTATTATAGTATTTATGGTAAATGTATTTTAATTTTTGTTTCAGGCTCAAGACTGCTTACACATAAATTAGCAATACTACTATTTGGGACCTAATAACTAAATTTTGTTTTTATGTTGTTATTACTACATAACTCTAATAACTGTGCATAGAGTCCAGTCTCACTGTGATAGTAATTTTTTGAAACAATGTTGGTACATTGTGACTGTTTTTCTTTTTATCTGTTTGAATTTTCATTGCACTGACACCAAGCCTATATCACGTCACAGTTCTATATCTACGCACGGCTTTAAATAGTTTCAGGTACCTACCGATAGATTCCTAAGTATTTGATTAATCAAATAATATTATCATTATAAGTTACGTATACATACATAATATATAACTATAAGAAAATAAATTCTTGTCTTATTTCAATAAAGATTAATTAGATTTTACTAATATTTATATAACGACTATTTTTTACCTAGTATTGTATATACGTATATTTCGTATCATGGTTACATCCAATAAAATGTTTGAATTGGAAAAATACCTGCACTGAAATATTTTTACTTATAAAGAAACACTACTCCTTGTTTATACTTGTATTGATTAGCTTATAAAGATTAAATTGAACTATTTATTATTTTTTATTTATAAAATTAAAGCGTAAAAATAGCTTATGCATCTTAGTACGCTCGTTCATACTATTGTTATTATCTCTTGTTCTTTGCTGTATATCAAGATGAGACTTAGGACAGATTCGCGACTCTTGGCTCTGTCTATGCCGTATGGAACAAAGTGCTGTATTTATAAATTATATTGTATCTGAAAAATATCATATTCTATTCACACAGAGCTGAAAATATTATGAAAAAGAGCTATAAAAAAAGAGTTCATGTATATTTCGCCTGGTTTGAATTCAACTTTTCTGATGTATTGTGCAAGTATCTGCAATGCTCAAGTGTCATCATACATTGTTAGAATACTAGGTCGCTCAATTGAATTAATTGTGTGTATCCTCCCGCTTTAAGTATGATTTCCTGTTTGTCTCTGTTGCATTCTTGAAGTCAGTTATCGTCAATGTCTATTTACATAGGCATTATTTGATGTATGTACTATAAATTAAAAATATATATCTTGATATTTGTTTAACCAATTCTCACATTTGAAATGTTTGATTAGTTTTGGTTTTATGCACAAAACTTACCTAGGTATTTAATAATATTTATATAATTATAAAATGACACTAATTTGCACGTAAACACAAATTGACACATTTTTCATAATATGTACAGTACACACGTGTTTGTCAAGTTATTGTTATTGGCAAGTGTTTGAAATGTACGGTCCAGCGCTCATCAACCTACTCAAATTCACCCACAGTCCCACAGTATAGAAATTCGTGCAGGACAATTGACCTGTAGTTATTTGCAGCATGCAGTATTTCACGTTAGTTAAAGTGTTAAGATTGAATGAATAGCCAAAACGAGGACACTAGTTCGCTGATTTGTCCACATCATTTTATTTGGCAGGAAAGTAATGGATAAAACTGGCAAAGGGTTGTGGGGCGTAAAACGGGAGGTCCATTGCCCTGAAGAAGGTTGGTGATTATGATAAGAAAATGTTGCATAGATTTTTTTTAAACATTTGGATAAATACTAGTTGATTAAACTGTAAAAAATGGACAGCCAATTTATGGCTGTACTTTTATTAAGTTGCTGCTTTTTGTGCCTCAATCTTTTTCTACACATGATTTTAATGTTAAATCATATTAGTATTCGTTAGTGTTAAATTGAATTCGTATTGTTAATGAATTTGTGTGAATAAGGAATTAACGTGTCAATCTTAAAAGATTGTGCCTTCTATATTTGTATTTTTAAACTGTTTTAAAAATGTAATTGTAAAATCAAGAGAAAGAACTTAAAACAGCAACCGGTCACTAAGTATATCTGAATCACCACCACCAATACCTACTTCATTCTTATCAACATGCCTTTGAGTCTCACAACTCTAGGCTTTGCCTACCGCGTAAGGGATAAAGATGTGATATACATATCTGTTAAACTAAATACTTCAATCTATGTAATATGTATTTGAAACACCAATGTGACAAAAAACATTTTCCTTCTTATTTTTACAGTATAAAACTTTGTGGAGGGTGTTTTGGAGTATACTAATTTGGAGTATACATATTTGAACATTTTGTCTATAAAAATAGAAGTAAGTTGTTGCAAATGTAACAAATGAAAATATTACATACGCAATATTTATAAAAATATAGTCAAAATTATCTATCGAAATTACTAGAAAGTGTCTTGTATATAATATGATAGTATTTAAAAAAGTTATTTTAATTTTGTACATGAAAATATTTAAAACTTTCATTAGTTATAAGGTATTATTTGCAATCTCAAGATTTTCTTAAAACTTAAATATAAGAACAGTACAATATTTAATTTGTGATAATTTATTAGTACTTGGATTTTATGAATTTTATTTTTTCTAACGTACGTAACTAACAACAAGACATTTTTACCATAAAGGAAAGAAGGTTCTTTGGTTATTTGATTACTGGGTGAGTGATATATTGTTTGTAATTGTAAGAAATCTCATTATAAATACCTAATAGGTGTATGTCTCTTGTACTGACATTATATTTATAGTTTTATATTGTTATCACATTTTGTTTAATACACCATATTTAAAGCACAAGGTTCTTTTTTATGAAAGAGGGACGCAAACGAGCAGGTGGGTCACTTGATGTTAGGTGATCATCGTCGTCCATAGACACCGGGGGGTCACAGAAGCGTTGCCGGCCTTTGAGGAATTTATACGCCCTAAGGTTTTTGTGATTTGTTATAAAATAGTTAGGTTCCTGTTTATCAATACCTTGGCTAATTTTTTGATTGAATTAATGTATCACTACATAGTATAAAACAGTCGTTTTCCCCTGTCTGTCCCTGTGTATGCTTAGATATCTAAAACTACGCAACGAATTTTGTTGTGGTTTTATAGATAGGGTGATTCATGAGGAAGGTATTTATCTTTGTTCTTTATATTTTATTTAAATATAGTATATTCAAGTTCATCAAATTTTTAGACGAATGTCTTCAAAAATTATCAATGATTCAGCAGCTTTATTATATAAATAAATCCTATCCTAGCCTATCGTATCCTTTGATGACTTTTCCAAATATTTGGATTGGTAGTTAAATCAATTTTCCCTTTGATGTAGAGCAGGTATCGACGTGATGTTATGTATTAGATTTACTTACAGTGTTATCTTCAAAAGCGAAGCGCTAATAGAAGCGACGGCATAATAGGCTTTTGTTACATGCGTCTACTCTATAAAATATAAATTGTATAGAAATTGTGAAAATGTTCATCAATCAAATTTGCATTTTTAAGTAGTAATAATGAGGTATCAATACAATAACAACAACAATCCATACAAATATTATAAAAGTCTGATTGTCTGTCTGTTCCGCTTTCACAGCTAAACCGCTGGACTGATTTCAATAAAATTTGGTATGCATATGGTTAAAAACCCGTGTTCAAACGTAAACTACTTGTTTTCAAAAATCTAACCCCCCCCCCCCCATATACTAAAATGGGGGGTAAAAGTTTGACGACCTCCGTGGTGAAACGATTAACGTACTTGAC